>LUGF01054895.1:47750-79507 GCA_001625245.1 Calycopis cecrops | reverse complement strand
GAACTGGAAATAATCTGTGAAAGAAGATGTCAAGGCCCACCCAATCACGCAAAATGGGCGCTAAGCGTCAAGTTGCGGAAAACGGCCCGGTCTACAAGTAACAAGTAACAAGTAAATTAATTACTTTAATAATGCATGATAATGTTAGTAATAAATTCATATTATTACTATAAAATACCTCACAATAAATCTGCGTATGGATAGATAGCTTGTCAGGGGCGTAGCTACCGCCGTATACGCCGTATCAATTATACGGGGCCCCCGGGTTACGGGGGCCCCAAAGTGTGTCAGGAAAAAAAAATAAAAACTTCCTAATTTATTTTATTTACCAATAACAAAATTCTATAAAGCAATTACTTTTTTCGAAAAAAAAAGGCAAGAAGAATGAATATTTAAAATTTGATTTTTATTTGTAAAATGGTTAAATTGTTATCTATACATAATATAATAAAAAAGTAAAATTTTAGTGTCTGTACATTGAATATATTTACGAAAAACTAATTGGGGCGATTTTAAAATAGTAATATAAAACTTTTCTATGATTTTTAATTTTTTTTGTTTGTCTGTTTGTCCGTTTGTTCGGGCTAATCTCCGAAACTACTGGACGGATTTTCATGAAACATTTACATTAATATAGCTTTCATATCAGAATAACATATGTAATAAGTTAAAATTTTGAGTAAATCCACGCGGGCGAAGCCGCGGGCGGAAGCTAGTATATACAGTAAATATTTCTTTTCACAATATTTTTTTTCTTTTATGAAAAATCTTTACCCCCATATAAGGGCCCACAACGATTTTTTTATACGGGGCCCCGCCAAGGCACGCTACGCCACTGTAGCTTGTAGTAAATATCTATTCACTAATATGCATGCCATATTTTTTTATTTCATCATGGTCTAGAACTAATAAGCGGTCTTCTTTGTCTTAATACATAAAAATGGCTATGTTGGATCTATATAGAAAGTGCCATATGGTATTTTTTGCTAAACATTAAAAACGATGTAATTACTTATATTGTGGTGGTATTGTACCGTTAAGCTCATTAAAATGTTATGGGAAAATCAATTTCAGACTTAAGATATGTACGAACATTTGTTCTTAGGAATCATTACATCGATTTGGTAATGAATTTAAACTGCGTTCAAAGATTTTTGTAGTTGCTTAACAAAGCCGGGAATCGAGCTTACTAAACTTAAACTAAAATCAATATTAAAAAAAATTGTTTAATTAATTAATATATTTGATCTAAAAAACTAAGTTTTTTTTATTTTCGTTAAATACTACCCAAATGTTTACAACCCATGGTGGAAATCTGTAACTTACCTTCCATCTCCTATAAAACAAGTAGATAGTCGCTTGAAACAAACACTAATGTAATAATTTACAATTTAAAACACAGTAACAGGTCTCAGCTTGCACTAATACTGTTGAAATTGCTTAAAATAGCGCATTATCATTAACGGTGACCAACTACACGCTAGGTGCGTGATCATTTAGGAGGGCCCATGACGCGACTCAAGCGTCATTAATTTTTGTATGGGGCCGGGCAGGAAAGGCTCGGAAAATGAAGGTGGCAACGAATCGGTTAAAGATGCCATGCGCGAGACTTCGCTGGAATTCCATAATCGGAGCCGTGCGACTTCGCGGGAATTCTCGGGAATGCTCGCGCAGTCGCGAGCGGCCGCTGGAAGTATCCCGCCCGTCGCGCCCGCTCCCCGCTCGCGTCTGTTGCGTCGGAGCATTGCATTCATTCCTTGCAGTGTAGGTAATTAATACAGTGTTTACAACACACAAACAAACAATTAAGTGTTAGAAATGAATGAAGAAAAGCCTATTTATTTGGTGCAAATATACGACTGCTTATACCATAGAGTAACTTATAAGTATACTGGGTATACAATACCAAGGCTCGCGGAGGTCCGCGACTTCTCGAGCATTCCAGCGAATCCTCGAGCATTCCAGCGAATCCTCGAGCATTCCAGCGAATCCTCGAGCCTTCGCGCGAATCCGCGTGCCTTCCATACCGGGCGCGTCGCTTCGCTTCGCAGCGCTTCGCCGCGCTTTTGGTGTGAATTGACCCTTAGTCGTAAGTAATTACCTTATTTTTATAAATGTACACAATAGAGTACATTTCATTTACTTATAATTATTAAACTAGCCGAGAAATTCCATTGTATATAGCAGCTGCCGCTCCGCTTTCGCCTCCACGTTTTTCTGCCTGTTCGAGATTCCTACTGCTATTTTCATACAAACGTATCTTTGAAAAATGTTCCTATATGATTTTAAATGAAATGCACAAAAAAATAATGGGTAAACATTGCAATTTATAGGTTAAAAAACAATATCCCACGTCGATCATATTAATTCATTCACTGTAACTCTACTCCGAGGTAAAAACTCCCAGGAACTCCACTTTAAGAGAAGATTAGAAACAGATCGCAAATCCTTACTCGCAATTTTGCGAAATTCAAATTTTTCCTTTAGATATGAAGGAGTTCTAGGGTCATACAGGATTGAGTATAAAAGAGAAAGAGTTCTAAAGTTGCGGCGTAAACGGATAGGTAGCCATTCGAGACGAGATCGGTATTCTGAAATACGTTCATATTTACGCACACCATAAATGAACCTTATGGATAGATTTTGCAGTCGCTCTAATTTATTTAATTGTTCTTCCGTTAAATTAATACAGCAACTATCCGCATAATCTATCAATGATAAGAGGATAGATTCAGCAATTGATATTTTAGTCGGAATAGGGAGCAAATTACATAGCCGTTTTATACAGTGCCACGCAGAAAACACCCTTCTACTTACCTCTTTAATCTGGTGTCCCCATGACAAGTTTTCATCGAAGTATACGCCGAGATTTTTAACAAATTTACTGTAGGGAACAATACTACCATTAACAATCACCGGCGAAACGTTTAACCAATCAACCCTTGAGACCAGTCCAGCACTACCCATTAGTATGGCCTGACTTTTTATAGGATTAATGTGGAGACCATGGCATAGGCTCCATTCACAAATTGATGTTAGGTCCTTATTCATCGTGTCAATGGCATCAGGTAAGCACTCTAGAGAAGCTTGGGTATATATCTGTAGGTCATCAGCGTAAAGATGGAAAAACGAAGAAATAGATTTAGTTATATTATTAATGAAGAGAGAAAATAAAAGAGGAGAGATTATACAGAATACTTACAGAGTATATTCTAAAATATGTACGAGTACGTTGTCGCACTGGCAACATTCAGTGTTCCCGCGCTAACGTGATTGGCCGGATCTTGCCGCCAAACGTGAAATATTTCTACGCTATCGTGATTGGCTGGCTTATGCCGGCAAATGTGATGTGTTCTCGCGTTTTCCCACCCCGATCTAAGTCTCCGTGATGGTGGTAAAAATGAAAAGACGACACTTCTATATAAAATAAAAAACTTGCGAGAGCCTGCGTGAAGACTTCCTAAAAGAACAGTGTGTATGCTTTATACGTATTAAGTGTCTATATTATATTCAAGATTATAACTCTCGAAGAGTTATTTAGGGGTATCGAAGGTGATATTATAGCTTATGTATATCAGCGTTTAAATAATGTTTATAATATTAACACTGTTAAATAGTCTGTAAATTACTAGAGTGCTTACTGAAATATACTTTATTTAATTCATGTCCAATATTTTTTTTTAAATTAATTTATATGATGTTGGCGAAAACGTCCCGCGGTTGCTCCATCTTGTTGACGATGTCGGGGTTCACCTGCAACAGACATAATATACCAAATAATAATATGATTGGACATGATATCTAATGTTCTGGTAATTTTGAAGACGGCGACCAGGTCTTGGTATTTCTCTGCGAGATATGGTCCGCAATTCGGATCCGCAAGAGCACCAGGGTAACCGACAGCTCTGAGAGTCCGCAAACGGAAGTGGCAATGGGCAGGCCACATTGTTCGGAGAACCGATAACCGCGGGGGAAGAATGGTTCTCGAGTGGCGGCCTCGCACCGGAAGACGGGGTGTTGGACGGCCGCCGACCGGTGGTCCGAGTTAGTTTGGCCGAAGAGAGACTTGGTTAAGGTGGTGGTACACGTAGTAAGAGGTAGTGCCACGCTGCAAGCATGTTTGCAGCCGAATTGGGCCGGCACGACCGGAAAGATACCTCTCGCATACACGATACCGGCGTAAAGTGACAGGTGTGTTGACGCAATTCGTGAGGTGTGTAAGTAGCCTGTGGCTCATGGAGGAGGCAGGAGGAAGGGGGTAACGAATCTATAACGAACCTCTATGCGGATGTCTGTGGGTGTAGGTAGTCATGAAAATGGCTTCCATTAAGGCAATTCTCCCAAGTATATCTGTACGTACTTACGGTACTTAGCAATAACCTAGTACGCTAGTCCTGAGCGTGTAGAGCGACTCGTGTCGCCGACTGTACTCACCTTGACGCGTATATCGCGCGGCGTGTACTCGTGTCTCCCACTGTACTCACCTTGACGCGTATCTCGCGTGGCGTGTACTCGTGTCGCCGACTGTACTCACCTTGATTCGTATCTCGCGCGGCATGTACTCGTAGAAGAAATGGTAGAACTCGTAGTGTCTTATTTTTTTTTGAAACCAGAAACCTCAGGTTGTATTTCTGGTTCATCGTCACTTTCTGAGAGTATAAATTCAGCAAACTTATTTCTTATCTTAATGCTAGCTTGCTCTTCACTTTCAATTACTGATAGTTCTGTTTTTTCAGCTATTGATTTATTTGTAGACATTTTACGCAACAAACTTTTTGTGGTTGCTATTTGCCCCCTCATAAAATGTATAAACTTTCTTGGTTTATGAGTGAAAAGTTTTCTTCGAGTTATAACTATGCTCTTAATTGATTCACATTCACTACTGTCTGATAAATCTATTATATAATTATCCTTTTCTTGGCTGAAAAAACAGAAAAGTGATAAAATAAAAAATTAAAATGTTTAATGTGTGATTTGAGTTGGCTTACAGGCAAAAACATCCTTAAAAATTTAGAATTTCAGCAACAGGGAAGAAATAAGAATAGAAAATAACTTTCACATAAACTAATTAGTTGTTAGTAAACAAAAAATTAAAATCTAACAATGCTTATCAATTGCATAGTAAGTATTAAGAGGTAGTGGCATGCTGCATGACTGTAGCCGAGTTGAGCAGGTACGACCAGGGAGGTACCTCTCGCTTACACGAAACCGGCGTTACGGCGAAACAGCAGTGCTGTTGAGTTTCCTGCGGTGTTCAAGCAACTGGTGGCCCATGGAGAGAGGTGGAGGAAGGAGGGCAATGAATCTATATAACCTTTATGCTGATGTCGGTAGTCATGAAAATGGCTCTGATTGCTTCTTTGCACCCTTATACTATATATAAAAAAATGTTTATTTGCTCTTAAGTAAAACTTTTTCTTTCATATTCAATTATAAGTAATAACCAGATGAAATATTAATCTTTGCAAGATATTGTTATTCATGCAGAGAATAATCTCAGCTATGGACCAGGTCACAAAATGGCAATGGGTCACTTTTAGAAAAAAAAAGTTAAAGATACACCTGATAAGAATACATAGAGTCTCTACAGTAATAAATAAAGACAACTGCTTGCTGGCTCGGGGAAAAGTCAGGGAATCAAGAAATGATATGTGGATATATTATATGCCAACTGAGCTTCCAATGATAGGTCTCTATCTAGGTCTCTAGGTGTACCGCTGGAGTGAGAGAGTGTGGTGGATGCCGACTTCTGTGAGATACAATGTAATAATTTTCAGTAAATTGCATAAACTAGTGGAGTTCTGGTATCTTGAGACAGAAATTCCATTTATATGTAGCCCAGACTACATACTCTTCTAAAACCATTTATTTTTTCAAAAAAAAAGTAAAATTAGGTTTCTCCACTATATCTTTTTTTTTTCATTTCTATTCAGTAGTTATTTGCATAAAAAATTATGAGGTCTTACAGTGGTAATAAATCTTTACACAGCCTATGTTTCATTTAAATAGTATAAGAAGGCAAATTTATTGGCTACAAACATCCATAAATATCGCCCAAAAGTCCGCCTGCTATAAAAAGTAAATTACCTCACTAATTCAAGAACAAAATTTTCTTTGATGATTGCATTAATATCAGGTACATCCTTATGCTCAAGTAATTCCGGCACATCTTGGTTTGAATTGTCATATAATTTTTTCAAACAACTTTGCCCTAAAATAGAATGTATTTTAACAATATTAACTAATAGTATTATTTATTTTATATGCTCAACTTGGTCATGACTTGTCAATTTATTTCTAAATGTTAAAAGGCTTTGGATAAAATGAATATAGCTGAAATATTGTTGGCTGTGATGATAAATATTGGAATCAGTTAAGTTGTGTTAATAATTGTATGAATTCATTTAAAAATTCAATTAAGCAAGTGTAAATTTTACACTGCCCTCTTAGTAGATTGTAGCCATAGATACAGACTTTGAAGTGGGTATAGCTTGTAGAGCTTATATACAAGGTTGATAAAAGCGAGTGGCATTAAATGATATTTAGTGTGTAATTTCCAGGCTACACAACAAAAATCAGATCGATTGGAGCAATAGTTCAGCCACAGAATTTTTTAAAAGTTTTTTCTCACTTCGTACATGCTGTATCATAGTTGATCACCGACTATGGCTAGCCGGGGTCATTCACCCTGTGCCGCTTTCTGTAGGTGCCCAGTACAAAGCACGATTACATTTTTTTGCTATTTAACTTGTTTGAAATTTTATTTTCGTATACTTGTTATGAATTTTTTTAATAGTTTTGGATTAACTGTAGGCACTTCTAGTATATGTGGTTTAATTTAACACCTCTCGCTTTTATCAACCTTGTATGTAATATAATATGCAATTATGTTATAATGCAACAAAAGTCTATAAATAAAATATAATATATAAATATCATTATTGAACTTATTTATGACTACTCGACCCATGCCTACTTTGTTAGAGGATAAAAATAAATATTCTTCAATTGTAAAAAAATATACTGTATATTAATTGCTGAATTGCTGATATTGTAGCTTGTCATTAGAGAATTGGCCTGTTGTATTGGAGCCTGTTCAATACAAACAAACCAAAAAAATATTTCTTTTTGTATATTAGTATAGAGCACAAGTTCCCAAAATTTTTCGTCTAACGCCCACTTTGAAAATCAGTTACTTCGTATCGCCCCCTTAGTAGTTATTAAACCTTGATATATCAAAGACAATTATGTCGTTTCTGGCTCCTTACCGCCCCCCTCTGAGCGTCTAGTGCCCACAAGGGGGCGTTATCGCCCACTTTGGGAAAGACTGGTATAGAGTATAGAAAATACTGCACCAAAATTGAAAATTAGTAAAATGTGTACTTTTTTTTGTATAATATTACTATTTAGATATGTACCTATCAGTAAAAGAGTTGAAGAAAGAAATAAGAGAATGATTATATGATTTTTAGTCATCGCGCTCAAGTCCCAACTTACCGCGTTCAAGTTATACATACCTATTACAAAAAAGAAAACTAAACGGATTAGATAATATTTTAAATAGTATAATAATTTGCTTACTTCTAGGCGACTCTATATCCGTATCATCTGTCTGTAACGCAGTAACTTTCTCAGAGTTTTCAGACCCTGCTGGACAGCATACACTTCGAGTACGTTTCACTTTCGACCGTGTTGGTGTAGATTTCCCACCCAAAGTACGGGCGGGCGACGGAATTTCGGAGTTAGACATTGGAAACAAATTGTGTGTGTTATGTTTATTGTACACAATTTTATTTTCGAAATAAATTATCTGAAATCAAATCTGAACCTGTTTAACCGTTGTCGTGCCGTCATTATCTATGGTCCAGGTTGTCCACAAATATTCGTTTAGGTATTTAAATTTTGTTCTTTTTAATGTCGTGTGTAAAATATTTTGCCAATACGAAGTTTTTGCCACTTAGACAGTCGTAAAATAAATCTGTCTGGCTGTTTTAAAATATTTACATAAAATAGTACCTAAAAGTTTACATTTTACCAGCCAGGAGAAAAAATCTGATAATTGGTAAAGTATATATTATTTGATAAGAAACATCGATTGAACCATAGCGCTATAGGGAACGTGCACGAAACATAGAAGCAGCACTTTCGCCGCCCTAGTGATCATTTTAGGAATCAAGTGCTAGCAAAACACTAAGCAAGAGACAATGACAATGACAAGTTGACATGTGACAGATCATACGTACAACCCGTAGGTCAGATAGTTTCCTCTGTCTACGCCGTAGGTACTACTCGGCCGCGTTAACATGGCACCTGGCTTTTGATGTAAAAGACAAGTAACGTTAGCATCACAGTTTTTTTTTTAATTTCTTGTTACTTAAAAAAAAATATTTGTTATTGTTTTTTTTTTTAGTTTTTAGTAGTTTGGTTTTTGTTTTAACAGTTAGGTTTGGACGTTTTATTTTGTAACAGCTACCTACATTAATTTGTTATTAGAGACAGTGCGTTCTCCAAATTTAACACAAATGTTCACGCTTGAACATAATCGTGTATCATCACCGGATGGGGCAGCAGCGTTGCTGACTCTTTAAGACGCACACTAGTATACTATATTTGTACGTATATAGAACCACACTAATAATAATGTATTGTAAGTATATAATGTAATCTTTATATGAATAAATTCTCTTTTACTTTTGACAACGATGTTGTAAATATAGGTACTTCTTCAGGTTTAGTAATTCACTGTGGCGAAGACACAAACCGCCTTAATTATCTGCAAGAGTCCGGACAGGTAGCAGTGAGTATCCAATCCACCACCCATATCCTTCAAACCATCAGTCTGTTATCCGTAGGTCGCAGGGTACAGACATCCTGACATTTGTAATTTTAATTGGAGTGTCCAGGATCTACAAACAAAAGAATCCCTTCAGCGACAGGCTGGCCTCGATGAAAGGACAGACTTTTCTTCCTTAGGGACTGTCCGGCTGCCTTTGAACAGTCCCTACTACGACGGAACCGTGCAATGGGGTAAGGTTCCCATTCTGTCCCCTGGCCTCTATAAGAGCACGCCACCATTTTGTCTGAAATTGGACCCGTCACACGCGCCAATTGGTCGTACATATATACTTTTCTTTCAGGTGAAAGGACAACGTTTATCTTGACGAATCAATTAGGGTATAGATTTAAGAAATGCAAAAACGCTCGCTTAGTTTTGATACAAAAACCCGAAATCGCGGCATGGAGGGCACGCTACCTGCGGCGAATGAAAGAAAACAATAACCTCGGAGCAGAAAAAAAACCGGTGACATATTTGGATGAGACGTGGATACATTCTCACTATACAGTGAGAAAATGCTGGCAAAACAGCATCGATGCTAGCATAAAAAATAATAATAATCCCGGTCATCGCTGCATGCAGCATCATCTGCTGCATCCCGTCTCATCCATGCAGGTGGGGAAAACGGCTTTATCCCAGGTGCCGAATTATTATACAAATGTAAAAATAGGACCGGTGATTACCACGATGAAATGGACACAAAAAATTTTGTAAAATGGCTAAAAGAAAAATTGTTGCCAAACTTGCCACCAAATGGTATAGTAGTAATTGATAACGCACCGTACCATTCGACACAATCCGAAAAAAATCCATGTCAGTCGTCACTACATTTTTTGTTAGGTATTATTTATTATTACTGTAGGTACAAATGCGCTGCCCTTCTTTCTCTTCCCACCTCCATGGGCCACCTGCTACTTATCTCTTTTTATTTTTTCTATTTGTCTTTCTGACTGATCGATATTTTTGTCAGCCACCCTTTGTTTTATTAAATTCCAGATATGTTCGATTGGATTTAAATCGCAGTGGTAAGGTGGCAGACGTACGACTTCGTGGCCATTATCTCTCAATAATTCATCTACCATATACTTTTTTTAAGTTTATTTATTTTTATCAATTGGTATAATTCTGGTTTGGTAATTGTGGCATCATAATTTATATTATTTTTTGTTAGCCAGCTTCGCATCTCAGTCTTCAGTGACGACTGGCATGGATTTTTTTCCAATTGTGTCGAATGGTACGGAGCGTAAAGCCGTATTCTCCACATGCATGGGCGCGAATTGAATCCATTTGAATCGAATATCCATTGATATTTATTGAAGGGCTTCAACAAATAAATGTGTATTATATTATAATTCCTTATAAGTTTTGTTTCTCTATCTCCTGTACTAAATCTGTCCCTCCGTCCGGTGTAGCCACAGCAATAAGCTCATAATAAAGGCTTAGCACAAAATAAATGTTGATATAATATCATATACTTCAAAAAAAATAACTTTTATATGTAAATATTTTTTTTCACTCAGTACTATAAACTTCATCCATTGAGCCAGGTGTCATGTTAACGCGGCCGAGTAGTACAACCCGAGCGCGATAACATGGCACCTGGCTCAATGAATAACGTTTACAGTACTGAGTGAAAAAAAAATTACTTATTTATAATTTTTTTTTTGATATATCAACATTTATTTTCTACTAAGCCTTTATTAAGATCTTATTGCTGTGGCTACACGGGACGGATCGACAGATTTCGTACAGGAGATGGAGAAATAAAAAATTTAAGGAATTATATAATATACAATATACATTTATTTGTTACAGCCTTTCAATAAATATCAATGAATATTGGATTCAAATAGAGTACAGACATAGTAAAAGGTACTGTCGCATTATATGCTTGCAAGCAGCTGAATTAGGCCGGCACGACCGTGGAGTTTTTTTTTTAATTAACGTTAATTACAATGATGATGATCATTGTTATTATTGTTGCCTCCGTTGACGCGACGGTTATGTCGGTGATTGATCTTTTTCTCTTCAAAATCTTTTTAAGGTATGCAGTTACTTTTGAGTTTTTGGGCTGTGGCCCGGGTCGGTTAGCAGATGCCGACCGACTGCGGACTCAAAACACGCGCGGACCACAGTCACTTTCAGCTGTTTCACTGCCATGGTTTTTTTTTGTAACTCTGTTGTTATTACTATATTATATTCTTGTATTTGCTCATGTCAGTTTTTCTAAATTTAAATCCAATCGAATATATCTGGAATTTAATAAAACAAGAGGTGGCAGATAAAAATATCGATCAGTCAGACAAATAGAAAAATTAACAAGAGAAGTTATACAATCAATAACTGATGCAGACTGTAACGTAATTACATAAATACTTATATTAATATATATTGTAATGTAAGTAATTACATAAATAATAGAATATATTATACATAATAATCTTTAATATTATCAACAATATTTTGGAAAGCATCAATAAGCCTTAAGCCTTGTTCGCATTGGTCGAGTAATTTAGTCTAGTAGAGTATCGATTTAGTAGCTAAACTGCTCGACTCGACCAAATATCGTTCGCACCTTAAGCGAGTACAGTTCATAAGTAATTTGAGATCAGCAAGATGAGCAACGTAAAACGCAACGGTTATCATAATTAAGAATAATATGAATTTGAAATAAAATTACCTATTATCCTGATGTTATTTATTTTCAATTTAATTTCTTTTTCTCCAGCTGTATTAATTTTTTTTTCTAAATTTAAATATGCACTTAGTTTTATTTGTTAATTTTTATTAAATGGCGACTTCATGTTCCATAAACATTCGTTTTCCAAATATTTGGAGACAAAATGGAGACAAACGACGGTGTCGCCGACATCTTCGAAGATAGCCCGAGCCGTAGGTATAAAACGCGTGACCTCGAGCGAGTGACGTACGCCTGGTATAGCCCCGTGCTAAGTACCTACCGTAAAAAACTTGTGTTACGGGTAGTGGTGAGACGGTGATTGCAATCGCCGTGAAAAATCACTGTGATATTCATAAACAGCGATCGCTGTAGTAAATGCTCTTTGCGCAAACAGTGATTGAATCACTGCATGCTCACAGCGACCGGTCACTGTTATTAGGCGACATGCGTTCGCTGCATCACCGCCAGCGATTCGCTGACAACGATGCAGCGCACGGTGATCTTTCACAGCGATTTCTACTCTAGCGGCAATCGTCATGTTTTGACTTGTACAGAATTACAATTGTCGAATCTGTTGTTTCGAAAATTGTCAATTTGTCGAATCTCACGCCGATCGACAGAGCCCTTTTTCAATAAAAAATATAAGTGTATAGATTAATAGATTTTTGAGTGTAAATGTGCAGGTAATAATTTAACTATTTTACCCAATGTCATTAAATTGTAAGTAGGTACCTACCTATATTAATTATTGTATAACCTATGGACATTATACAGGGTTAAATGTAATTAACGCAAGACTTTTTGCAGGCAGCATGGCTATATCAATACCAACAACATTTATTCTACGACTTTTGAAAATTAATAGTTTTTAAAATTTTTATATTCCCATACAAAAATAATATATTGCCTCTGAACTATCATTTAGTCTGCGTGCGGCTAAGAAAATAGCGCGGGAAACGCGCGCGGCAAGATAGGGGCTCCCGCGCGTTTTTTGTGCTATTTATCTAGATTCGTAAAAAGTCGTAGAACAAATGTTGTTGGTATTGATGTAGACATGCTGCCTGCAAGAAGTCTTGCGTTAATTACATTTAACCCTGTATATTGAAGGGACCTTTTGAGTTTGTATTGTCGTCTCCTAGGTCAGAGCTGGCTTTGAACCGGCGCGGCGGTACATTTTATTGATGTTCATAGATTAATTTTCATAATTTTATTTTGTATCAAAATATTTTCATTTCCTTTCACCTCATTTGTAGATACGTTTAACGTTTCTACTGGACTCCGTGCAATACGCCTGACAATATTTGATGCTTATTGCACATTGGTAGTTTTAGCGTGAGAGGCTATGTTCAACAATGGGCAATAATAACTGATACGAAAAACATAGTCTATGGGATAATAATTATGGGATTTATGGATAAATAAAACAGCAATATTAAAACCACTTTTATTATAGACCAAAAGGAAAGTCAGAAAATTGAATAACAAAAGTTTGACGTAGCTATATAGCTTGTTTCTATTATAGTTTATACCAACACTCATTATTGTACATCTACGAAGCGTTAACTGTATGACGCGCTCTAAAACTAGGAATATTTAGGAACAGCGTACATCCATTTTAAACTGAACTATGCACGTGTATGAAGCATGGCTATTAGTGCCGTGTAGGTCACCTCAAACGTTTCGTGCTAAACAGATTAAATACTACACAGATGTCGCTACAGATCGACCTACAATGATATTCATTATTGTAGATTTAACGTCTAGAAAGTAAAAAAGAATACTTTCAGCAGCTAAAAAAAGTATGTATATAATTCGATTGGGGACACAATCGCCTAACTTATATTTATCGTGTAAATCAATGCAAATCAAATCACATTATATTATATCAGGCCGAAATTCATATACATATATACTATACAATTATATTTTAAGAGCTCGAAATATTTTAATCACAATCTTTCAATTCATAGCCTAACATTTTTTTTATTCGTCGATACGAAACAATCTGTTCCCATTAAACCGTACTTGACCCTTATACCGGTAATTATTATTCCGATTCATATATCGATGTATCGGCAAATTATGATATGTTATAAATTTACATCTTTATGTATAGTGACTGTATTTATACGTATCATCGAATATAAATCGGATTAATATACGCCTCCCTTACACAGATCTCAAATTCTCACTATGAGTATCTTTGGTAATGTTTACGGAATGATCACTTAATACGAAAAATAAATTAAAGCTCACCTTACCTCGCTAACAATAATATATTAAGCTGTATTTTAAATACTAAAATTATCAAACTTAAAACATAATAATTGACAAATTATAGATATGGCATCGGTAACATAACGCTATGGTTTACAATAGTAACTAAATAATAATAAACTCGGACGATGTTCAATTCATACAATCCTTTTTCACTACCTACGGATAATGCCACTTGTCCACATTAACACGGAAAACATCGTAATTATTATATTTCGTTGCTAATATTATACAGATTAAATATGTGTTTATAAATGTGAAGCTCGGAAATAAACTACACACACACTCGAACGTCTACAGTAAAACGATGAACCACAAATCTACAGAGGGCTACGTGTCAAACAAACAATAAAATGGCGGGCATTTATACGCGCTCCGCGGGATACCGGGTGTCGGGAATTTAAGTGTTAATGTGAACGACCCTAGTGGTGTAATGGCGCTAGAAGTTTAGCACACTGCTGCCTCCGATATGGGGTTTTCGGTGATGCGGATGACTGGGGAGTGCCGGCACGGTTGGCGCAGTCCAGCGTCGGACAAACGCCTGAAAGCCACTATCTTAGTGGGAGATAGCGGCGCCACTGTAACACATCAAACTGATTATAAATGCGTGAATGAGCGGGGCTTTTTGTGGGGCACTTGGGGGAGTGCCTTTCAAAAAAGCCCCCCCGCCCCGTGTCTCCAGAATTTTAAAAGGCAGGGGAAGGAAACGAAAATGCTTAACATATTTACAACAAAGGCCCGAGTACAATAATAGTAGTTTATGCAACTTCATATAATGAAGGGTATTAAAACACGAGTGTGATTTTTTGAAACGAGCGAACGCGAGTTTCAAAATACTAACACGAGTGTTTTAATACCCGTGTTATATGCAGTTGCATACACTACTTTATCTTCACTAATGCAATTAATCAATTAATAAAATATTGCGAAACATTAAATTCATGCCTACGTCACAGCGAACTCGACGACATTAAAATCTAACCAATGAGAGCGCAGCTGCAGCGCGCGCATGGCCAATCAGGAGCGAGCGCGCGTTTTAAGGATTTTGACATAAGGCTCTCTCACCACTCACTCTCTCTCTCTCTCGCTCTCACACAGTGTTATAATGAGATTTTACGATATCGATTTGGATATTATAACATCATGTCAAATTGCTTAAATTGAGTTTTTTGTTGTCTGAGCTATAACAGTAGTCATTATAAGTCAAGTATTGAAAACATAAGTAGAATGTTACAACATTAGTGTAGATAAAATATATTATGCATGTGCTGTTCATGTGGTTATCAGTCGGAGAGACAGGAAAGATATTCCCTCCTAAGATATTATTCTTAGGAGGGAATAATGGCGCAACTGAAACGGGATAATTTGATGGTATGTGAATGTATGCCAACGGCAGGAGGTAGGTCATCTTGACGTTTATTGAAAGAGACGTATGTCAGTAGTGGACGATATAGATTGATGATGATGATTATGGAACAATGGGCTATTTTCCAAGTTTTCAAAAACCATTCCAGAATGTTTATCAGTGATCAAGGAACTTTTTTTCGTTTTTTATTCTGATAAATATTTATTTCAAATTTTCATATTAAATATTAATAATTTACAAAACCCGCGAAAACGCTTTTTAAGCAAATTGTCGTCTGGGGACGTATTAATTAGCATTGTAGCGTTCCGAAAATTACTGCCAGTACTATTTAGAACTTTTTTGTTGTTTTTGTCAGTTAACAAATCCATAAGTTAAGCTAGAAATTTGACAAGTGGCTAGTACTATGAATGAATTAATGTATGAAATATACTTTATTCTGCGTATTACAGAATACAGAAAAAAAAGTTACATTTTATAAAGTACTAGCTGTGCCTCGCGGTTTCACCCGCGTTTAATTTCTAAGAAATCCATATAAACTTCAACACTCTATTTCACCCCCTTAGGGGTTGAATTTCCAAAAATCCAATCTTAGCGGATGCCTACGTCGTAACATCTACCTGGGTGCCAAATTTCAGCTTGATCCGTCCAGTGGTTTGGGCTGTGCGTTGATAGCTGGCTATGTCACGTTTGAGTTTTATATATATAGATTTGACTAGTACTATCAGTATCAAAATTCAATCAAAATCAATATAGCCCATTACTTTTCAAATGATTCACATACACAAGCTCAATTCAAGTGGTACAGTGTGGATTTATTAAGACGACCCACTTTTACCAGTAAGGAAAACCTTACTAACGCTTTCAATTCAACGGTACCAGTCCTAGATGGGTGTTAAATCAGACCTCGCAAGGTGTCTATTAGGTCTTGGACTAAAGCACCTTTTTTTAGATCACTGTTTTTGTAGTCTATGTTACACAACATCTTAATAGTAATTATAATAATGATAATAGGCTGCGCACTTAAAACACTTTCGTTATCACTGGAGCAGGTCCATTTGGGTTGGGAATCGAACCCAAGTCTAAAATTTAATAAATTCATCATAAAAATTATACATTTGAAATCCATATGTGACGTCCGATGATGCGAGCGTTTCTTAATAATTAAAGCTGTAATAAAAATGCGTATTAATTATCTAATTCATTGAATTATCTACACAAAAACATAATAAATACCTACTTACTACAAATTATGTACAAACTATGGAAAATTCCTTGCGCTGCAAGTTGAGATCTCCACACGATGGCGTCACATTTTTGCCATCTCTATATAGCAAGTAGCCTAGTGCAGGCCAAATTATAGTGAATAAGTGTGTGCACTATTCCTCTATTCTGAGCAGAATTTAGGGACAGGACTGACGGCTTTCAGAGGCGGGGGTGAAAAGTAAAACCTTCAATTTCCCGTAGATAGATTGTTTGAATGAATGAAATATATAAAATTATTGCCCGTAATATTTATAGACTATGGAATTTATTGAGCGTTATGGAGTGTGACTTGAATATATCATTGTTCAGTTAAATTGATATATAATAGTGATAATATTGTACAAAATTGGCAACACTATAGAGCGGAATTGCGGACCCTCCTACATTATGCAGATCTCAAGTTACAGCGCAAGATTATTACATAAATTCTATAAAAAATGCTTTAAATCTATAATAATGGGGCTCATGACAAAGTTGCACAAATATATTGAATTTAGAAATGGTATTTCAAACTTAGTACAGCCTGTGTGACGGTTAATACTTCCTTGTGATATAATAAGTGAAAAAGTTTTTGGGCGCGTTTCCAACGACGACGTCATGAATAGAGATCATTGGCTATTAGGGAATTTATAATATATAGGTAAAATAATTTTCGAAGTAAGTTTAGGAATAGGATTGCCATGCCAAACATAATAGATGGGCATGGATGGACAGACAAGCTAGATTGGTCTGGGTAAAAAAACCAGGCAATATGTTGCCTTTTCGGATCAGTGTGCCCGTAGGCAGTCAGTTCCAACAGTTCTGGGCAGACAAGAAAACGAAACGGAAATTAAATTTAAGTTCGGACATGATAGAAGCAAATATTGCCAACTCTTCAAATTTGTAATGGAAACTGACTATTACTAAATGCTCTTTGACCATATATACAATTTGTATTCATGTAACTTATAAATGGAGAGACAGAGAGAGAGAGAGCGAGTAATTTAGAGGGAGAGTCGTCATATGCCCCATTATTCAAGCGAGAAAATGGCCTAGCAAAAAAATATACTTACATTTTCTACTTAAGTGTAGATTGAAAATAAGGTGTTCATATGAGAACCATGGCTTGAAGCAGAGCATGTACTTTGTTTTTGTAGTGCCAACACTGCTACCGGAGTGAAACGGAAACAAAAAAAAACTATGAAAACATGTGCATGCGTGTATCCAGTGAAGTAATCTAGCAAATCGAATAGCGAAGCAAACATTAGTAGCCTGAAAAAAAAGATAATCACGATTCAAACAAACTATTTTGTGTTACCTAAAATATTTTCCAGATACCTGTTTTTTGTTTTTGGGATTGGCTGAGTAAAGTTTTACTTTTGTACTACACGGATGCGGTAACCTGGCAAGAATACGAAGAATGCTCTCTAGCCCCGCACTTCCCCCGATGTCATCCTAATATGGCGAATCAGGGCTGATGCGGGGGCAGAGAGCGGGGAATGGAGTTTTTGCCAGGTCCCAACCTACCGCGTCCGTGTTATAGCTTATGTTGTAAAAGAAGATGCCGGAACCTATTTGACCCATTTAAATCAACATATTAGGCTGGAGCCACACGGGCGTAATTTTTTCAGTCGTGAGTCGCAGAATTTCGGCCGGGCCAACTGAATTTCTGTGGAGCTGCCACACGGACGTAATTTATTCAGTTACTATTGAGCGTTAGTACGGGGTGTTTGTGTCATCAAGTGCGATGGATCCCCGCCCCTCCCTCGCACCGACAGAAATTCGGTCGAGTTTGTGCGTGTGAGTCGGCAGACAACTCATTTTGCGTCGTTGTGTGGTACAAACTGCATTTTTGTATGAAACTGAATGCAGCAGAATTTACGCGACAGAAAATACGCGACTCAGAACTCATAAAATTACGCTCGTTTGGCTTCGCCCTTAAAGATAACGACCGAATATAACTACCGAAGTAGATCTTGTGGCTGTGGGACGTTGACGTTATAGGAGTTTAGACGGCTCGTATTTGTATAAGAATGAGAATAATGTAGGTATAAGTAATGGAACTAAAAATCAGGCGGAGTAGGCGCTTCTGTGGCAAATGGTGGGGATTTGGGCCGATGGGATGACCCATAGTATTGTCCTGAAGTTTTGGAGACCTCATGGTAGAAAAGATGTCTTTTCCAATCTGGCAAGGCATATGAGTATTGAAAAAGTAATCCTGAAATATTCGATTTGTGATGTTAGAAAACCTTATCGCAATGAAGTATTTAATTATTTTGACAAGGGTACTTAAGGTGAATTAGCGCAGGTGAATTAGGTGTACTACGGGTTAAAGCTCTTAAATATTGTTATTCAACGGAGATTTTTTTAAGTGGCTTCAACAATAACCTTTAGTTCCCAGCGTTGTGTGGACTTCTAGATGTGAAAGAAGCAAATAAAATGCTTCTAAATGTTCCCTCTTTTGCAGAAATATTCGTCAGTTTAGAAGGCAATGTTCAGTAGCTCATGGGAGTATTGGAGGAAGCTTACTAGTAATAGTAATGAAACGACCGCTTCTTGGAGTGAAAGAATTCGAAGAAAATGGTAAACACGTTAAGAAACCATGACAATTTCCTTGTTGAATTTTGGCGTCTCTGCTGCTTGTACTATTGTGTATCCGAGCATTAAAATTAAAGGTCTTCTTAGTACCTATGCTTGAATTAGTTGTAAACGTCACATACATGAAACACAGGTATTTATGTAAAGACAGGTTTATAAGTGTAGCAACTTGATTGCGCGTTTTTTATTCTGTAGTCAACTTGGTGTTGTGCATTTAAAAATATATTCACAAAAATATAGCTGGATCAAATACAAGAAAATGTGTAGTATGCGGCAGACCGTTTTAAATCGTAGACATTATGAATCGACGTTGTGATTTTGAAACCAAACATCCAAATTTCACAACAATAAAATATGTTACGACTTTTTAACCTACTTTATTCAGTGAAAGGGTTTTTCCGTACTATCTTACGCATATGTTTGCGGCAGGGCCTTTCTGAAATTAAAACTCTTCTTTTACTGTCTGCTTTAAGAATATTAACGTTAATATGAATTTTACTTTTAGGCGTACTTGTTGCTTTGTTTAAGCATTTGTTGCTTTGTTTCTAGCGTACTCTACTGTAACTAGCGAGTTATTAACTGCTGATAATTTACGGCTCACGTTCTACGAAAATAAGTCTTGAACAGAATAAGCTTTCGCCAATACGTACCAACTCCGAAGCCGCTCAATTCAAATCCAGGCGTAAACAAAAAATGTAAGGGCATTCAAACTTCAAATCGTACTGAATGTAAATCATTTGAACGAAAAATAACTCTATTTCATGCTTAAATCTACGCATAAATCTTTAATTTAAATTAACAATTTACAGAATTGTACTAAAGTATGTACAAAATTAAAATAAGCGCTTTTTTGGCACGGTAATTATATCTATAAGTACAATATGTACAAAAATATTTTGAGTCTGTATTGTTTAGTGTGTACATAGTTTTGCTAGTGTTATTCACCGAGGGACATAAGTTACCACAATCTACATACCATACCCCTCCCCTTGTAAGAATAGGCGGAATGCCTCAGACACTTTCTGCGGTTGGTCCTCCAGGACAAAAGCAGAGTCCGAAATCTGAAATGGTTAAATGATATTAATATACGACACGTATTGAATGTTGAAGAAGAAAGCCAAGTATTAAGGATCATGATATATTATGGTACTCGCTCGTCTCTGCCTGTCCCCTTAGGGTCAGTTCCCTAAAGGGGCAGGCAGAGCGGAGTGAGTATTATTTTGAGAGATTAGTGAGTAATTAAACAACAACAACAACAACAGAACGTGAATATGTCACGCCATGTTTAATGACCCCCTCGAAACCCTTGAAACGCAATTTATTGTTAACTCCTTTATTATTTTTTTTGTTTATACTTTACTACCTGGTACCGCGACTTTGTTCGCGTAGCGTAGTTCTATTATAATCAAAGTGATTTGTTATTGTTTGCAATGTTTTGAAATTCCGTCTTCAAGGGCTTTTTTATGGTATAGGAGGGCAAACGAGCAGTCGGTGTCATTTTCATGACTACCGACGCCCACAAACAACCACATAGAGGTGCTGCTCTCCTTTCTCCTCCCACTTCCATGGGCCACCGGCTACTTACACACCGCATGAAACGCGACAGCACAGCTGTCACTTTACGCCGGTCTCGTATAAGCGAGAGGTACCTCCCCGGTCGTGCCGGCAGTGCGGCACTTCCTCTTACAAACTGAACGATGAACAATTTAAAGTATTTCTTTATATACGACATTGGTTGTTTATTTCTGAGGTCAATATGAACAGGCCTGCAGAGCGTAACCCGCGGAAAGGCAACAAAAGCTGGCCGTGGGAAAACAATCTGTTCCTTCGTCCACTCCAGCAGCCTTCAACGTTTGTCCCTGTGACTTATTTAACGTCATTGCAAATCAAGTAGCCACAGGGAGTTGGGTGCGTTTGAACTCAAATGGGAAATTGTTGGGAATGAGTGGTATACGCGGTATAAATACAGATGCCACATTCATAAGATCATAACACCACAGAAAGTTTACTTCAAATTTTCAAATCCGTCGGGTAAAGTATAATTACTGAATTTTCCGTAGGAATTACTGATTTTCCCAAAGTAGTCCCGAAGTAAAGTATTCTAGATGTTGACCAGGCTTAGTATCTATATCCAACTGGTCGTTTGCTTCCTATTCTATAAAAAAAAATTACAAAACCCGACACTGTACCCGGTCGAGCCAGGTGCGTAAAGGTGAACCTGCGTTAGGCTTAAAAACTTATCTAGTATCTATTAATATACCACAAAAAGTTTTATTGAAAACCGTCCAGTAGTTTCGGATATTGGCCTGGACAGACAAAAAATTGAAACATTGAAAAGTGTTCTAACACTATTTTAACATCGCCCCCAATTAGTTTTTCGTAAATATGTTCAATGTACACGCTGATTTTACTGTTTTATTATCTACTAGTTACTTTACTGTTTTATTACGTTAAATTGTTTCATTTCTTTTGTACTATTATGTTAAAGTTTATTATGTTCCTTCCAATAGGAATTTCGTAAGTTTAATTTCGTTAATAAACAAAAACACTTCATTACATTTGTTTTATTATATTGCCCAAAACGTATTGGCCCTTATTCATACAGACCGGGCCAAGTGATTGAGTATTCAATTTTTATCAAATTGCCCACGGGACATCGGCATTATGTATACAGGCCGGTTGCTACTCATAGTGACCGGACTTATCAAGTTGCCCGTAATATATATATTGAAAAATTATTGCCTAAATGTTACCGAGGACTAATTACTATATAACAAAAAAGTTTCATCAAAATCCGTTCAGTAGTTTTTGCGTGAAATACGCACGAGACACGCAGAATGACCTCTTCTACAGTTTTGTTATATGTAGGTATAGATAGATATATTAATATGTGAAACAAAAGGTTAGGGTAGATTTTTACAAAAAATGCGCGGACGGAGGAGTATGAAATTTGGCACACATAGTTTACGTGTACGAGAAGTGCAGAACGCTAATATTTTTTAATTATAATGTTTATAACTACTTTCATTTAATAAATAAAATTTTACACACACTACCATGCATTGATATATCAAATTTTATATATAAAACACACGTTATTATTCACAACTAGGTATTTTATTATTTCTATTCTTTAACCAGTATCTAATCAAAATAAACATGCAAATAATTGATCCATCCAAAAACAAGTAATATGTTCATTTCTTGAATGTTGTATTTATGACCAATCTTCCCTTTAGTGGTATCTGTAGTTCCTGTGGTGCTTAATTTTACCGTAGTTGATAATATAGAAGAAAGCCATTGATCCAACCAAAAGTTGGAAAAAAGGGGCAATGCCTACTCTCAAGGGCTGCATGTACTTATGTTGCCACCTCCACCATGCTCGACTGCAGAGACCCATGAAAGCAGAGGGAGTTTTGTTCCGGCGTCTGAGCCATGGTCCTATTTCTGAAAGCTTCAGGTTCCCAAAAGGAATATCAGGTTTTCCATAGTAACGTGCAGGATCATATGGCCCATGCACTGCCTCGTTATACTCCTTCGGGTAATCACCAAAGGCCATAATTGAGGTAATCGGATAGTGGATACTTGAATTATTGATTAACTTTCTGTCTTTTTCAAAAGTTGAAAATTCTGCATAAATTATTTACCTTATGTAGTTACGATGACAACGATGTCATATGATATTTAGTTTTTAATTACAAAATCAAAATCAAAAAGTTTTTATTCAAAATAGAATTACAGGAATTACTTTTTGAACTTTAACAATAAAATCTACCACCGGTTCAACCCTAGCCCTGTCCTGAGATGAACCGGCGAAACAAACTCAGCGGGCCTCATGTTGTGATATGTAAAAGTAAAAACTATAAAAATACAAATACATTTGCATCAATTTATAAATTTACAAAAATTATGGTACAGAAACAGCCTGGGAGGAGGGTACTAATCCCAAGATGTGGTATCTGTCATAAAATCTGTTACCTTATAGTATGCCTTACCACACAAACGCTCTTTAACAACTTTTTTAAATTTATTAATCGAAAGTTTTTGGACGCTTTCTGGGATCCTATTGTAGAGGCGTATGCATTGCCCCCGAAAGGGGTTGATTTTGATTTTGATTACAAAAAGTTTCACTTAGACTGCATTTTTATTTTTGCGGGAACACTAGTATGTATAGATAGATGTTTAGATAAGTTTCATTCAGAAGATTATAACTTCACCGAAAGTTGCTTTCAAATTTTCAAATCCTATCAAGTATAAATACTGAATTTTTCTTAGGAATGAGCGATTTTCTCGCAGTAAAAAGTATGCTAGATGTTGACCAGGCTTACTATCTATACACCACAAAAAAAGATTAATTCGAATCCGTCCAGTAGTTTCGAAGATTAGCCTAGATAAACAGACAAACAGACAGACAAAAAAATTTAAAAACATTGAAAGTGTTTTAATCTATTTAAAAAAATATTACATTTGAATTTGGAATCTGTCATTTTTATACGACTGTTCATTGTGTTTTCTCATTTTGGCGCCAACACATTGTACAATATTTTGCGATAGGTATGCGCAATTTGTGTGTGATAAAGAGAACGAGTGAATTACACAAAGTAGGTATGGAGCTAAATGAATTTTTTAAAACTCTCCATACACTTGATATACATTAGTCAAATGCTTTTGTTCCGGGCTATTAATAGGTACAATGAGACTTCCTCTCTGTCACAAGAGAAAGATCTGGCCACCACGTAGTGTTCGTATGAAAAAGGTGGTCAAAACAGTAAGGGAAAGAATTCGAAGAAATCCTGTCCGAAAGCAAAAGATTTTATCTCGCATAATAAAGATAGCACCTAGAACCTTGTACGGATGAGAAAATTTTACAATTGAGCAACAATTTAACAAACAAAATGAACGTATTTATGCTCAAAGCTCTAAGGAAGCTTCCCAATAAGTCGACAGAGTACAACGTCGGCATTATCCGACTTCAGTGATGATTTGGTTGGGTGTTAGCTATGACGCAGTGACTGAGCCATATTTTTGTGAAAAAGATATCAAAAGATCTGCACAAGTGTATCACGATACCATTCTTGAGAAGTTAGTTAAGCCTCTTAATAACATTATGTTCAATAACCAAATATGGTCCTTCCAGCAAGACTCGGTGCCAGGTCATAAAGCTCAGTCCACGCAGTCTTGATTGGAAGCGAACGTCTAGGACTTCATCAGAGCTGAAGACTGGGCGTCGTCTAGTCCCGATCTTAATCCGCTGGATTATAATTTATGGTTAGTTTTAGAGAGTACAGCATGCTCTAAATGTCATGATAATTCGGCGTTCCTAAAATAATCCATACAATTGGCAGTGAAGAATTTCCCCATGGAGAGAGTGCGCGACTATTGGTAACTGGCCTCAACGCCTCAATTGTATTGCGGCCAATGGAGACCAATTCGAATAAGGTTTTTATGTTTTTAATTGTTTTATATTTGGTTATTAAACTAACACACTGTAAAAGTAATAAATAATAGATAAATAGATATTTGCAATTAAAAAAATATCTTTTTCTTTGTAACAGAACTTATGGCAAGACTAGGTATATTCAATGTACAGACACGCGGATTTTACTATTGCATGCCTTAAGCGCGAGCGTAGGTATGCTCTACTCTCGCCTAAAAATCAAAAACTGGGTTCGGTCAGAGTTTTATTTTAAATAAATAATAATATAGTGCTTAAAGTAGGTTGGCCTTCATACCACAATAAAAGAAAACATCAATGGTCATTTTTCTAAACAATAAACAGCAATCCAACCCACAATTTAGATAAAAAAATGAATTTTTCAGAAAAAATTCTATGAAAAACATATAACATTCTCTCTGTAATCACCATAACTTTTGAAAAACATAACTAATCGATTTAAATTTTATTTCAATAGGTCCGTAAATCTATTGTGACGAACTGATTAGAAAACCATAACTCAATTATTATTCCTTTTATTGTAAAAAATCAAATGTGTACTGTTGAAACTAAAAAATTTACATCTTAGGCAGTCTTGTATACAAATACACAGAGTAAACGTCAAAAATGTGTCAACAGTGAGCTCTGAGAGTAAAGCCACTTGAGACTTTATTTTCACAACGTTAGAGTGTATAATTGAATAAATCGCGTTCGCGCACTTAAAACATTATGGTAAGAGACATTCTTTATGGTTAAGTTTTAATTGCGTCATTCATATAAGCTGCCAGCACAATTTTATTAGTCTAACGTTTAATAATTTATACTTACCAACGTTTCTCGACTAAAATTATGTAATTTATATTGGTAATAATCGCTTTTATCTGAAGCAGTTTTTATTTTTTTACATTATGATGTCTAATAAATATAAAATAACTTATTTTCTTTAAGATTCAAGTTTACCATAAAACTATTTGAAAATTAAAAATAAAAAAAGCAATTTTTGGTGAAAAACGTATATGTTATCATGAGTATCTAATTTAAATAACATACGTATGACACGAGTGCTTAAGGCATGCACATTTGGTTTTACCAAACTTTTTTTTATTATATTTATAGATTATATAATATATTCTTACTTCTTATACGTAATATAGTATAGGTGTGTAAGTAGCCGGTGGCCCATGGAGGTGGGAGGAGAAAGGGGGGCAGCGCATCTGTGTGTCTCTATGCAGATGTCTATGGGCATCGGTAGTCATGAAAATGGCTACAACTGCTCGTTTGCCATAAAAACCATAAAAAAAAAAAAATAGGTAACTTATTTTTCACACAACAAAAACTAACAGGACCAAAATTATTCTTCGTAAAAATGTAATTCTTTGTAAAATTACCTAAAAAAATTTGTTATAAAATCACACACGCACTTAAAATCAAAAATAATAAATTTACATTTTAATTTTGAACACATTACTTTAAGTTAAGGAAGTATTATTTAAACTTTACGGTTATATTAACACTTTTCATTTATTAATAGTTATTTAGACGAGGCTTCGAAGGAAGCTAAAAATCGAATATGTCGTTTGACTAATTAAAGAAATGATATTTAAAAACCTCGTAACTCCGGATTCGCGAAGTCGGGGTATTGTAAGTCGAGATATTACTGTCATTGAATCAAAATTTACAACAAACATTTCTAAATGTCAGTCTGTGACCAATAGTTTGTCAAATATACGACAAAAACCGTCTGTCCCTTCTTGCAAGATTGCCATCTTGAAAAAGGACAAGGACGACCCTTCAAATTTGAATTTAACTTTACTTTGACCTCCCTTTGAAAACTTCAACTTCTTCGGCCTAGCCTTATCATGTTTCTATATCAGATTATTTAGGGGTCGGCTACCAGATCAATTCAACTTTACGTAATTTGGATTTAACTTTTAGCCAAATAGTAGTAAAGTGACAGCTGTGCTGTTGCATTTCGTGCTGTGTGTGAATTTCCGGTAGCCCTAGAGGGGAAAGGAGGGCAGATAATTTGTAATACCGCTTTCGGATGTCTGTGGTCATCGGTAGTCATTAAAATTACTGACACGCTTCGTTTGTCCCCTTATACGCCTGAGAAACTCAACACCAAGAGTAATGGCCTTTCGTTGGCCTTTTTACAGGACGGAAAAATCGGTGAGGGCGAATGCGGCTGACACCCTACCAACCAGATGTTATGTATGCCAAGTTTGAAAAGACATAGATACATAAACAAGGTTGATAAAAGCTAGATGCATTAAATGAAATCACATATTTAGTGTATCATTTCCAGGCTACACAACAAAAATCAGATCAATCGGAGCAATAATTTAGCCACAGGAATTTTTTAAAGTTTTTTTTTCACTTCGTACACGCTGTACCCAGCTGATAGCGAGTATGGGCCGGCCGGGGACAAATGTAATAACAATAAAGATAAAACAAGGCAATGGCTATTTCTCTAATTTACCTTCATCCAAGTAGACTTGGCCGGATGGAGGCGCCCGTTGAAGGTAACGGTGTCATCCACGTGCGGAGACAGAGCTCCAGTGATGTTCAGCACTGGAACCTTGATAGTGGCACCTGCGCGGGAGATACCCAAGTCGGAGCGGCCGACGTAGCTCTCGATCAGCGCAGCCAGATTGGCGCAGTTCACGCCGCGTTGGAAATAAGAGCGGTACACCTGGATCAGGTCAAGTTGGCGCTCCTCCGGGAACTAGAAATCAAATAACACATAAATGTGGACAGGTCGGCCATTTTGTAGTTGAAAGTTTAGTTGGCGATGGCGATTCGATATCAGCCGTTCGGGGCAGAATATTTTTTTTTAATTAAATAACATTTTTTAACTCTCGCCGAGAGACTCATCAGAGTAAACATCTGTGTTGACATGACATGTGTCTATAAGAAATTACTTTTTCGCAGGAAAAATCACAAAGCATTTGATGTTGAGATAAATCAGTGCAATAGTAGAGAATACCATCAGTACAGACACCCATGCCATGGTCCAATCTTTGTGTAGAAAAAATGTACTTAAATATGATAAATGCAAAATATACATAAATGTTACGTTATACTAGATAGATTCATCAAGCCGACGGTTTCACTAGCGTGGCTTATAAATATTTATACTCCTTCAAGTCGTTGCACTCGCTTTAAAGCCTTAAATCTATGCAAGCGTCGCAGCAGCAACAGAGTCAGTCGACAATAGACATTGTTATCGCAATATGCATATTTAGACGTCAGCACACACAATTCGTACATTTCAAAGTCGCGGTTTTGTTAGTTGTACGCGCAAAATTGTGTTAAAATAGCACATATTATAGTTTCTCGCACACGTTGTTTATAATGGGTAGAAAATAAATCTAGTCATTAAGATAAGCAAAGATATAGTGCAAATTCATAAATATGTTATATTACATTAATTTTGAGCTCTATTTTAGAGGTTGAAACATAGCACAGACCTATATAGATATAAAATGCACAAAATCGCATAGCTAGAACAAAAAACAAAATTTTCGATGAATGTTTTCACATAAAGATTTACGAAATAAATATTGCACACAAGTACGCAAGCTCTTAAATATACGTCACACATTGTCAAAGCGACAAATGAAATCGCAGGCAGTAGCAGATTAGTACTAGTAGCAGTTGTATTTAAAACAACGTCTTACCCGTCCGAAGTGGTGCCATAGAAGATAGTCAAGCACGTTGGAGGTCATGCCGCGGCTCCTGAGGGCGCGGACGTTCATCTTCTGGAAGGCCCACTCGATCCAGCCCACCTGGGTCGAGGTGCAGTTGATCAGAGTCAGCGCATCCACCTGGAACACCAAGGTGAATCATGTCAAAACACTGAATATGAATCTTGGTAATGAATTAATTAGTAAAATAATGAATGAATTAGTAAAATAATTTATAAATTAGTAAAATAGTAGTAGTAGTAAAATAATTAATTAATTAGTATGATCATCAATCAATCAATCAGCGAAGACTTTGTTGCGTAGCGGAATTGCCCTGAACAGCGTCTTTCGAGGCCCGTGGCCAATTCTTCTGAGGGGACTCCTCTGTATTGCAATATATAGAATACCTATAGCTTATGAAATAAGCTGGTAATATAATTTCTTTCAATCGGGTTCCTAAAATTATATGTATTTTTATTTATTAAATCACAGTATCAAATATTTTTAACCTATTTAATTTTTTTCCGTTCTTAAATTGGTATATTACCTTATAATAATTAGCTGGTCAAGTCTACCATTTTATATTATTTATTTATTAAATAAAGAATAATTATACCTACTCATTTGCTATCCCTAGGGAGGAAAGCATGTATTTCTATCTATTTATCTAAAGCATTTTGTACCGTACCTTAATAATTCCTGACGGCCTCAACGATTATGCAAGAAATGAAATGCCCTGTTACTGGGAGGAGATTGGCATTTCATGTTTCAGAAATTACAAATATTTTGTGGTTTCATTTTCGCAGCAACACCTTTGACCTGTTGAATGTAATTTTGTTTGCAGCGGAAATTGCAGGCTAAGCGTTAGAGGAGTGAAACTGTGGATGTAAATTTTTGTAGGCAATAAATATGGTATACATACAAAATGTACCCTATTGGTTCAGTGATAATAAGTACACGCATTACGAACGTAACAAATGTGGTTGCTGGTTCACACCTCGCCCTAGACTATGTCTATATGTATTATATTATGTATTTTTATATATTACATTCATATCGTAGAGTTACCTTTTTTTTTAAATTTGATATTTTCGTTGTCTACCTTCTATAATAAAGGCTGCACCAATAGACCTTAGCATGGAGCTAGTCTAACGTGGTATGTTTTTTCTACAGGTTTCACATGTTAAATAGGTACTTATGGATTTGAAAATTCAAAATATTTATGCTTTACAATTGTTAGGACGCCCTGCGGCACGGTGGTGTGACGATTTAAGAAAGGCGTAGGGCTGCGGTTGGATGAGGCCTGCGTAAGATCGGGATGGTTGGCGCTCCATGGGGGAGCCCTACGTTCAGCAGTGGACGGCTACAGGCGGAATCGAAAATAGTCCAAAAGTTTTACGGCCTGTCTTCAAATAATAAGTACGTGAAAGTTTTCCTAAAATAACGCACACAAAATTTCATGAGAATCGGTCTAGCCGTTTCGGGGGCGTATGGTAACTAACAGGACAGGACTAGGGTTGAACCGGTGGTAGATTTATTTGTTGACGTTCAAAAAGTAATTCCTGTAATTCTATTTTGAATAATAACTTTTTCATTTCATAACATTGTGACACGAGAATTTTTTATATACATATATAGGGATTTAAAATATTGCAATGTTGAATAGTTGACAAAGAGAAACACGTTTTAACCATTACAAGTTCATTAGATGCACCCCTTGACTGACAGACTTAACAGGCAGACATGTCACTTTGTAAATATATTGTAGGTACTTAATTACAACGCGACATTTTGCGAATGTGGATCCGTGCTCCGAGTCTGGCTTGTAAGAGTTAATTGCTTTTAAATTAGTCGTGTACTGTTTTAATATACTTTGATATACGTATCACTTTTATTTGTGACTCATTATAGAACATGGGTAGGAGCTTTTTTTGGGGTACGCAGTGCCCTCAAAGAAATTTTGAAAATTTGGGACAGGGTACGAAAATATCGACTCACAACATTCGAAAGGTGTGTGTAGAGCTAGGGAGAGGTAGGGCCGCGCTGCATACATGCATGTAGCTGAACCGACCCGAAGAAGGAGGCACCATCAAAGGATTTATACAGATATAAATTCTATGCGGATGTCTATGGGTGTGCGTGCCGTCAGATAACAAGTGAAAAAGGAACTTGAATTTGACTATGTATCTGAATTAACAAGCTATGAGTGTGATTATGAATGTAATTTAGGAAGAGGTAGTGCCACGCTGCATGCATGCATGTAGCCGAATTGGGCTTGCACGACCGAGGAGGTACCTCTCGCTTACACGAGACCGGCGTGCAGTGACAGCTGTGCTGTCGCGTTTAGTGCGGTGTATAAGCCGGTGGCCCATGGACGTGGGAGGAGGAAGGAGGGCAACGCATCTTATCTTTATGCGGATGTCTACGGGCGTCGGTGGTCATGGAAATGGTTCCGACTGCTCGTTTGCCCCCTTATACCAAATAAAAAAAAAATGTAAATTACTGGTTCAAGCTCCAACCCCGGATCCTTAACTTCATTTATTATTGGGAATTTTTCAATTACTAGTTACTTAATTCCACTCGAGTCGTAAATCATTTATAATATCTCAAGTATTACTTATTAGAGATTTGACAATTACTTACGGCCTAACTAAAGAGCAGGTCTAGAAGACCTTTCTTCTACAACAAATGGACAATAAGATAGCAATCACGAGAAATTCAACAGAACATAAAAAACATGGCAAAGTTGTGGCATAATGTCACACAATATTTCTAGATTTCAAATTGAACAGCAAAATGTATGACAGGATTTAACCCTATTCTGTTTTACTTTGAATCACTCCAGTCGGAATAATATATTGCACTTATGCATTCCGTCAAGAATTTATAAGCGGGTACTTCAGTCCAATTTACATGATTTAACTACGCAGGCGTGTCTAGAATGACATAGACTCATAAGCCAAGATCTATGGTAACAATATAATGGAGCGTAGAAAAGTGCAAAAGATTAATGTTAACCCTCTGGAACAGAGTTACTTAACACTTTATCTTTAGGTACAGAACACTTACGTAAACTCACCATCGGCCTGTATATATTAGTCCACATTGAATGATGTAATTTTGCAGGCGTGTATACAATAACAGTCTCATAAGTAGAGAGATTAATGGGTACAGAGTATAATGGAGCGTGAAAAAGTGCAAGAGATTAATCTTAACCTTATGGAACTGGGTAACTTAATGCTTTATCTTTACAAACACTTACGTACACACATCATTGGTCTCGTTTTAGTATAATTTACGATGTGACTATGCAGGCGCTTCTAAAATGACATAGACCCAAAAGTCGAGAGATTTATTTGAACAGTGTTATGGAGCGCGGAAAAGGGTAAAAGATTAATTTTAACCCTCCGGAACAGGGTTACTTAATGCTTTATCTTCACAAAACACTTACGTAAACTCATTTATCTACTTTTGAATGAACGGTGATCGCCTATTTCTCTATGAGTTCGTCAGTGTGATGACCTACATTATTAAAATTTATTATTATAAATTACTAGCTGCGCCCCGCGGTTTCACCCGCGTAACTTTCGATCCCGTAGGAATCTCGGGATGAAAAATAGATGTTGGCCGATTCTCAG
>LUGF01054895.1:22405-34576 GCA_001625245.1 Calycopis cecrops | reverse complement strand
AATGAGTATAATGAGTATTTGCTCAAATAGTGATGTATCCTACTAATATTATAAATGCGAAAGTTAGTATGTTTGTTTGTTTATTATTCCTTCATGCAAAAACTGCTGAACCGATTTTCATTAAATTTGGCACAAACATAGAGGGTAACTTTGATAAACACATAGGAGTTTTTATCCCGAAAAAATGTTCCGGTGGGATGCCATGGGATGATTTTCTATTTTTCATCTCAACATTTCCACGGGCTCAAAATTTACGCGGGTGAAACCACGTAACGCAGCTAGTATTGTATACACAAGACGTGACGTCGAATGAGCGGTTTAATTTCTGGTTAAGCCGACCTAATCTCAGTATATTATATTTACGAGTCGAGCAGTAGCTGCGCTACGACGCGGTGTAGCAATCTATTGCTGTACCTACTCGCCGTAGACTTAATTGTTTCTGTGACTACAGAATTTACTTTCATGTATTTAAATAAATAGTATATAAATAATAATTAAATAAATAAGATTAATTTATTTCGGACAACAAAGAACCCCTATATATGGGTTAGTAACATTAAGCTTAAGAGTGTGTTAGTTACAAATACAATTACAATTAAAAGAGTTACAAATAAAACCTTTTTTTTGTTTGTCTACGTTACGAAATTTTAACCGCTATACAAAGAAAATAGTGTAGCTTTTTTAATATTACTAGCATTATATAGCACTACCTACTTGCAAAAGAAGGGCAACCTATATTACTAGCTGAGAAAAATAAATTAATAAGAAGGAGGGAGGGATTTTTTATAGCATAAGGGAGAGCAGTCGGAGCCTACCGATGCCCATAGACATCCGCACAGAAGCTACACAGACGCGCTGCCCTCCATCCTCCGCCCTCACACATGGGCCACCCTACCATCCACATATTATATAAAAAAACGAATAATATAATTATCAAATTAACTATATCAGAACCGCGGATATGTCTGCTTATTGATCCGAGCACAGATAAGCTGGCTGTGTCGCTGTGGAGGTGCCTGTCATGTGAAATATGTCGAAGCCAAGTTAAGAGGCTTTGCGCAGTGAATATGAATATACTTATTGATTGAGAATATAAATAAACTTATTGTGACGCTATGTTATACATTTTGAAGTTATGACGGTAGAAGAGAAGTGTGTTATGCTATGTTCTCTGTTCGTAGAGAGAGTATATAGAGTACATACTCTCTCTACGAACGTTCTCTCTGCCTACCCCAGGGAAATGGCGTGAAGATATTTTGTTGTATTATAACGTTCTGAAGTTGTTACACATTAGAAGAATTATGCTCGTTGAGGAAGAAAAGTTCTTAGAGAGAGAATGTAGAGTACATACTCTCTCTACGAACGTTCTCTCTGCCTACCCCAGGGAAATGGCGTGAAGATATTTTGTTGTATTATAAACGTTCTGAAGTTGTTACACATTAGAAGAATTATGTTCGTTGAGGAAGAAAAGTTCTTAGAGAGAGAATGTAGAGTACATACTCTCTCTACGAACGTTCTCTCTGCCTACCACGTTAGGGAGCTGAAGGGAGGATGTGTTGTTGTAGTAGATTTCAAAGAGAGAAAGTAAATGCGGAAGAAACAAGCTATGACTGAGCTCAGTATGCCACTTATGCGAGTGGATATGCAGGACGCTTCTAGTATTAGGTGTATATGCACGATCGAAGTAAAAGGTAGTGCCATGCGCCTCTCGCTCCCACGATACCGTGAAGTGACAGTTACGCCGTCGCGTGGCTTGCGGATTGGGAGTTTCCCGTAGCCCACATGGGGTAAGAAGGGCCACGTATATGCATAATGTTTATGCGGATATCTAAGTGTGTAGTTTTCAGAAAGCTCCAAAAGCTCGTTTGTCCCCTTTAAAAAGTGAAGTGAAATGCAACGTTGAGTCTAACATCTCAAGTCAATCGTTTCAAGTTTCTCGCTCAGATACTGAATCTAAATTCTATGCACGACACTGTTGGATTGTTTTATTAAACTTTCCCATATATTCGGATTCTTTGAACATGTGATTGAATAAGTTTTTTAGTATAGGAGGGCAATCGAATTCGACGCCTTTTGACGAGTACCGAGGCTTATAGGCATCTGCGTAGAGGTTATATAAATACGTTGCCTTCATTACTCCTAACGGGTCACACCGGAATCTCACGCCACACGAAACGCGACAGTACAGCACAGGCGTCGCTTTACGCTGGTATAGGGCGAACGAGAGGTACCTCCGGTCAGAAAAGCTGAATTCAGCTTCATAGCAGCGTTACCTATAAGCAATGTAATATTTATGGAATAAAATATCTTATAGTATTAGATTTCTTATAATATTAATCATATTACCTTAATACAGGATCTTTGATTAAACAAGTTTCTAAAAATCTCCGAAGACCGCTCGTAAGAATACAAGATAAATAGAACGATTACCCTCTACGTCTACGAAAAAAGAACCATAGTTCATTTGGAGCGACTTTTCTCTACGTCTACGAAAAAAGAACCATAGTTCATTTGGAGCGACTTTTCTCTACGTCTACGAAAATAGATTTAGAGCTCATGTAGAGTGATTTTTCTCTATGTTTATGAAAAAAGAATCACAGTTAAGATTTATTTTAATCGAGAGTTCGGTTATTGGTACTCGGAGGGGTCGCATAATATGTAAAAATTCGGTATACAACCGAAACCGAAGAACCGAAACCGAACCGAAGCCGAATAGACCGAATACCGAATTGAGGCCGACAATTATTTACACATACATGTGTACGTCTGTAAATAAACACACACGCACAAACATATCTTTACGCTAATTCGCTGATGCGGCAGGAAGAGAGTACACAGTGTCACATATCATGATCCATGCATCTACATTCCACATTCATAACCCTCTTCATATGATGCTGAGTTTGTTTCGCCGGTTCTTCTCAGGACTAGGGTTGAACCGGTGGTAGATTTTATTGTTGACGTTCAAAAAGTAATTCCTGTAATTCTATTTTGAATAAAAACTTTTTGATTTGATTTGATTTGATTTGATTCATCGGATATAGAAACAATTATGTGCAAATCTATGAATATTTGAATGTAATTTTATAAACTGTGACGTCATATGTATCCGAAACTGTTTCGACCTGCCTTAGCCGCTTACTGCCTCAGCCCCTGGGGCAAGCGACCTGCGGACTTAGAGAGGTGTAAGTGAGACAGATTAAAGGTGATCGATCGAGACTGACAAACTGAATCCCTATGCAATACTCTTGAATCGGATTGTTTAGTCTAAAATGCATTTGTGATGCAAGCGAAGTAGTGCACTACATGCATGTAGCCTAATTTGGCCGGCACGACCGGGGAGGCGCCTCTCGCTTAACGAAACCGGCGTAAAGTGACAGCTGTGCTGTCGCATTTCGTGCGGTGTGTAAGTAGCAGGTGGCCCTTGGAAGGAGATGGAGGAAGAAGGGCAATGCATCTGTATAACCCATAAGCGGATGTCTGTAGGCGTCGGTAGTTATGAAAATGGCTCCGACTGCTCTTTTGCTCCCTTATACTATAAAGAAATATTAAGCTTTGAGCTAACGCATGTAATACTTAATTATCATCATTATATCTTTCTCAATAAATTAAAAAAGTTTCTGGTTTGCTTTCTTGCTATTAGGATACTTCTAGAACTTATGAAACTCGCCTAACAGTAAAACAAAGAAAATATATTTAAATAGTTTCATTGGTACAAAATATATTCTCACATTTCAATGTTTCACTAAAATTAAAAAACCTTATGAAACTCAATTATATTAATCGATTTCCCAACTCGATAGTCTTAATAAGTTATTCGAAAGTTATTAAAACCTGGCGAGTGTTGTCAAGTGGGGTGTAAGTTTGAGCTTCGGTTACATAACACTGCGGCAACAAATGAAACCTGTACCTTTACATGCTAGCTCTGCGCAAATACGTCATTATGTATCAATTCGTTAACTAATCGATTATTCATAATTTCATATCGATTCTACCTTGGCATTGGAACATTTTAGCTACAAATTACTAAGATACAAGTTAATGTATACATGAAGTAATTATAATACTGTATTAAAGTTTGCTTTATTGGTATATTAAACATATTGATATGGATGTTTTATTAAGTAATTGTGCCATTCGGCATTGCAATCGAATTAGGCAGGCACGATCGGGGAGGCCTCTCGCGCGCATTTAACGGGCTTGAAGTGACAACTAAACGTTTTGTGGGCTTTACGAGTTTCTGGCCCATAGGAAGGGGGGTAGAAAGGACATGAAACGGGCTTAAAGTGACAACTAAACGTTTTGTGGGGTTTACGAGTTTCTGGCCCATAGGAAGGGAGGCAGAAAGGACATGAAACGGGCTTGAAGTGACAACTCAACATTTTCTGGGGTTTACGAATTTCTGGCCCATAGGAAGGGAGGTAGAAAGGACATGAAACGGGCTTGAAGTGACAACTCAACATTTTCTGGGGTTTACGAATTTCTGGCCCATAGGAAGGGAGGTAGAAAGGACATGAAACGGGTTTGAAGTGACAACTCAACATTTTGTGGGGTTTACGAATTTCTGGCCCATAGGAAGGGAGGTAGAAAGGACGGCGACGGATAACAGTTATGCGGATGTCTATGGGCGTCGTAGTCATTAAATGACTTTTTTTCTGATGAAATTCTATAAAAGATGAATAAGTTTAATAATTTTTATAATGGGCACATAAAAATAATCATAAATCGTAATTATAGCAAAGTCCCGTAACGGGACTTGCTCAGACGTTCCTTTACGGGAATGGGACGTAAAGAATTTTCCGGCCAGTGATTTGGGCAAGTCCCCGGGCGGCTCGGCGCTGGCAGACGTAAGTTAGGCACTAGCCGTCGCGCCGCGCGGGACTATCGAGCGACTGTTACGTAACACTGCGGTACAAGCACGTGGTACCTTATAATGCTTTTAAACCACTTTCACTAACATTCAAATCATTTTCACTAAGTAAGTAATGTATCAAGATTATTTGATCCAATTTTATCTTTACCAAAAAAGAAAAAAAAAAACAGGCAGCCTATATAGCCTATAGGGATTATCGATGGAAGTCAAATCTTAAAATGCAGTAGTAGGTCCACTTTACTGTGCATACTCGCTGATACTAGCTTATAATATTTTTTCCTGTCCGCCGCTAAAGAAGTTTTCTCTACAAAAATTACGTAAGAGTACAAAGCCCTTCACGGTTCGAATAGTAGTTTGAAATCGATTGGCGGTAAGCAGTGCTTGCTGTGTTAGTACGTCAGTTAGTATTTAGTAAGAGGTAGCCAAATTGGGCCGGCACGACCGGGGAGGTACCTCTAGCTTACACGAGACCTGCGTAAAGTGTCAGCATGCTGTCGCGTTTCGTGCGGTGTGTAAGTAGCCGGTGGCCCATGGTGAGGGGGGAGGGGAATGGGGGCAAAGCATCTGTGTATATACCTACTATACGATGTCTATGCGTGTCGGTAGTCATGAAAATGGCTCCGTCTGCTCATTTGCCCCTTTGTACTATTAAAAAAAAATCCCCAGTGAATTACTGCTTCAGAAGACTTGAATCTGTTGTTTTTCGACTTTGCGCTTACGCTTAGTTTAAGCAGTCATAAAAACCTACTAATTTAGACGGCTCTTTAAGGTCCTACAGCTCGTTCCTTCTCTAGTCGTTTAGTTTAGACAGTCGTAAAATAAATTAGAAAGTTTTATCGCTAGTAGCTCCACTATATATAGTGAGTTATTTTTGTATTCTTGTCATTAAACAGAAAGAATGGCAGACGAAAGTTTAACAAAACAAATATACAATATGTGGCGGGATATAGGTTCCGGAGAAAATCAAGACTGACGTACCGTAATCAGATAAATCGAACTGACTGATGTGTGAAAGTTGCGTCAAGAGTCTTCGCAACGTGTATGTTTCATACATACACGTGTATGTATGAAGAGAACGTTCGCAACGTGGATGTATGAAGAGAATTGCGAATGTGGAAGAAGCCAGGCAGGCATGTTAGGATGGAGATATGGGTCACTCTACACACCATGTTTAACCTGATGGGTACCTGGCGTGTTGTAGTTGTAGCCATTAAACATTCTATGAGTACACCTGCAATGACTTCAATGCGCTGATGTTGCGAATTGGATTTATCAACTTACATTCAAATATTTTACAAATTAAAGCTCATAAATCACCTTGGCTTCATAATCTTATATCAAGAGTGTATTTCCTCAGGGGGAGTTTAACCGTAACGAAATTATGTACTTCTAAGGATTATGAGTCACCACACATAAAACACGCCATAATGTCTTTACTGCCACCATAACCGGGGTATACTGTCGTTAATAATTTACTACCACTAATTATTATCTATTACGTAATATAATAGATTAAGATGTAGTGCCACGCTTCATGCAGCCGAATTGGGCCGGCACGACCGGGGAGGAACCTCTCGCTTATACGAGACCGGCATAAAGTATTAAGTGACAGCTGTGGTGTTGCGTTTCGTGCGGTGTAGCCGGTGGAGGGTGGAGGAGGAAGGGAGGCAAAGCATCTGTACTACCTCTATGCGGATGTCTATGGGCTTGGGTACTCATGAAAATGGCATCAATTGCTCGTTTGCCCCCTTATATTAAAAAAAAAATTAATAGAAGACGTTTTGGGATTAATACACGTACACTACTAGAGGTTTTGGAGTGGGGAAGACGCCTCATGGTTATATAATGGTCCGGTAGAAGCGCTGGATTAAGCTCTGGGCTTGGAGTTCCTGGAGTTGAAACAGGGGCCGTTTTATAGGTAAATAAAAAAGATCTTAAGGTCTTTAAGCTATAAGGGGGCCCGAGCTGATGTTCCCCATTTAGCCGGGGCCCCGTTCAGTTCGATCCGGCTCTGGTAGATGCTCATGGTGATAAGAATGGGTTTCTAAACAACAGTAAAATAACTAGATGGTTTTGGTTTATGGGTTTAACGGACTTGAGTAAACAAGGATCCAGCCTAATAAATTAGTCAGCGGCTGGTGATGTCATCAAATGTTATCATCATCATCATCATCATCATCATCTCTCTCTTTGATATATTACTGACGCCACAGAAATATAATACGCGGACGCTTAGCCATTCTTCTACAGTATTAGTACGTTGTATTATCATGCAGCAAAGACATAAGCACAGTTTTTTTATTGTATATGGGGGCAAACGAGCAGTATGAGCCATTTTCATGACTACCGATGCCGATATAGGTATATACAGTCATCTATTGCTGAAAGATGGGAGGAAGAGTTTTAGCGTCTATTCAGTTCATACGCGAGGCCCACCTAGCGTCGGAAGGTGGGGCTTAGAAGGCTGCCCGTAAGGGGCCTTAAGATAATTTTTGTACCCAGAGAAAGGGTCAGTCCTCAATTCCAAGGTCTCCAAGTCTCGGGCCCTGCCAGAACTTAATCTGGCGCTGGTCCCAGCAAGTCCTCACCACCACCAAGTTGGTAAGAGGTAGTGCCACACTGCATGCTTGCATGCAGTCGAATTGGGCCGGCACGACCGGGGAGGTACCTCTCGCTCACACGAGACTGGCGTAAAGTGACAGCTGTGCTGTCGCGTTTCGTGCGGTGTGTAAGTAGCCGGTGGCCCATGGAGGTGGGAGGAGAAAGGAAGGCAGCACATCTGTATAGCCTCTATGCGGATGTTTGTGGACGTCGGTAGTCATGAAAATGGCTCCGGCTGCTCGTTTGCCCTCCTATATCATAAAAAACAAAGCCAGGACCTGAAACGGTGCTTAAATGCGCGAAAAAAGCGTCCAACAAAAAGGTAGCACGGGTCTTATTACGTACATGCGGCGCCGCGCTGTCGCGACGTCGCTCGCCCCATTATTAAGTTTATTCACCTACCCTCACCGAAACATTATCAGGTTGACAGTGTTTTGCCTCTGCCATGTTCCAATTGCGATTACAAACATTTTTTTAATAGTATAAGGGAGAGGATCTAGATAACAATTATACGGAATATGTCCGTCGGTCTGAGGAAAGACTCCTACTGCTCGTTTGCGCCCTTACGACTACGTTTTTTTTCATCTTCTATAACTTTCTATAAAGAAGAATCTGGGCACGACCAGCTTTTAAGTTACACAATGCCGTTACGTAACTCATTGAAGCCACAAATATTAATAATAATATCTGTGGAGTTATTACACTAAGTACGTTTGTCTAGCCCGGAGCTAAGCACCATAAGGAATTGTGTTACGGGTACTAGACAACTGAATATATATAATATCTATATATATAAAACTCAAACGTGACATAGCCAGCTATCAACGCACAGCCCAAACCACTGGACGGATCAAGCTGAAATTTGGCATCCAGGTAGATGTTACGACGTAGGCATGCGCTAAGAAAGGATTTTTAAAAATTCAACCCCTAAGGGGGTGAAATAGGGTGTTGAAGTTTATATGGATTTCTTAGAAATTAACGCGGGTGAAACCGCGGGGCACAGCTAGTGTTTTATAAATTTGAAAAATTTAAGATTTTTATTATAGAAATACATATTATATTCTATTCTATATAGATATATAGATAAATATCGATGTCTTAGGCGGGGTTTGAACCCTCTGGTGCAATATGTTCCGTTTATCCGAGCTCTGTCGCCAGCCGGTCGTCAAATTACTTGGGCCATCGATTATCCCCGGTTTGTTGTGGGGCCAGTTTCAATTACTTCGCCGTAGTTCGATACGCCTGGATATCTAATTGTAGGCTAATTGTCCCGTCTATTACTACGAACCCGATGGTTTGTTAGTTCGCTATTAATGTGAGACGGACATGATCGACTGTTCCAGCCATTTACCGGTTCGCTGGTTTTTCTTTTTTTGGTTGGTCTTGTTACGGAGGGCAATGATAGTGATTGCCGTAACGGTTTGTCGGACTGGTGAAGACTGCTTGGTGTTCTAGATTAGAGAAAGACTTCGTCGTCCATGTTGCCACCTAAAATTTACACACCGTACGAACCCCGACGGCACAGCACACACAGCTGTTCGGCTGCAATCCATGCTGACTAACTCTTGTAGTTTTTTTAAACTGTATAAGGAAGCCAGATATTACTTTCAAATGGTTTGTCGTTCTTTCATGTTATGAAATTAAAAAAAAACGTGACGATAAAAGAAGCGTGATTCACGTGGAATTTGAGTCAACACTCGCACCCGCAATATTTCAACATAAAATATTTTTCTACAATAGTTACGCAAAAACACGTGTATTTTGTTTTATTCAGCGTCAAGTTTGGCCACGACTCTGAATAAATGAATAAAACAACACACAGTTGAGAGCAATTTTGAAAGGTTAATTCCATTCAAATCCGATTCGATTTCGGATCGAAAGCGGTCGGTTGGAGTGGAAGTAAGACTAGTTGTGACTATAACAAAATCCTCTTTTACTAAAGGTTAGGGGATTACTCGCATGGGTTGGGTTCTGCTCATTTGACAACTCTTCTCATAAGAGCTGCTCAAAGAACAGAACCCGGTTCAATTCGCATCCAACGTGATGCTGGGTAGCACTCAACCTTTTGAGTTCCACTGCAGTGGTATGGCTTGAATGGTTTCTAGGGGCTGGTATTCATCTAGTCAAACAGATTTGAGAATCTAGGAATATACTTAGTAGGTACACGTGGAAGCATTAAGTGATGCTTAGAGTTATGTATCAGCTAGATAAATATCTCGACAGAAATCAGTGAAACCAGCCCTTATTAGCAGTAAGTAAACCGTTGAAAGTAGTAAATAAAATAAACCTACAAAATAACCAACCCAAGGAGCTGGTATATCTATATAATTCTTGAAACGTTTAAAATACTTGTCAAAGAGCACTTTTTACAGCACTAACATTCATTTATTTAGATATTTGGATATATATAGTGTTTCCATGATGCTAGCAATAATTTGATTATACAAATTTAAATTATATAATTTTAAAATGTAAACAAGCCGACGGCGTCATTATGTCACCAGTAACTTTTTAATTTCTTCTTCTTCTCGCTGGATTTAATCTTGCCATGGTATGATTGTATTGTACTTACTTTCTTTTATTTTTATCTTAAGTTTAAGTTATGTATGTATACGTATATATTAAGCACGCCCTCATCTCCAAGCAATATATCTCTAAAAGATGGTTGCCTGGAAGATATTGCTTTATAGCAATAAGGCCGCCTAATTGTACATTGATATTAGTATTATAGATATACATATTTAAGTAATGTTTGGTGTGCAATAAAGAAATATTTATTTATTTATTATTATAATTCGATCTGTGATGATATTTATCTATACTAATATTATAAAGCGGAAGAGTTTGTTTGTTTGGTTGAACGCGATAATTTCTGAGACTACTTTTCAACCAAAAATTATTTCAGTGTTACATACTGTTTATCGAGGAAAACTATAGGGTTCTTCAAGAGGGGAGTCAATAGGTTCTTAAAGGGTCGGCAATGCGCATGTGATTTTTTTTTTTTTATACTACGATGGTGGCAAAAAAGCATACGGCCCACCTGATCGTGCGTGGTTACCGTAGCCTATGGGCGCTTGCAACACCAGGGGCATCACATGCGCATTGCCGACCCTTTAAGAACCTATTGACTCCCCTCTTGAAGAACCCCATATTGTAGCCCCCTGGTGTTACAAGCGTCCATAGGCTACGGTAACCACGCACCATCAGGTGGGCCGTATGCTTTTTTGCCATCATCGTGGTATAAAAAAAAAAAGCATCAGGTGATGAAACCGCATGGCGCAGCTAGTTTCGAATAATTCTAGCTCGAGTGGAATAAAAACAGCTAAAGCAGCTAGCCCGTAAACAGGGTCACTACACTAACTGTATACCGCGAGAATGGAGTCAAACTGAGCATGTCTCCAAAGAGGCCAAAATAACATGCTCAGGGTCCCAGTTTGAGCGCAATGGTATAGTCGCAACATGAATATCTGAAAATTCCCGCTATATTGGAAGAAGTCAAACGGAATTCTGTAAAGAACAAGGAGCATCTGGCTGCTCGCCCAAACCCAATATGGCAATTACAACCGAACACGCTTAAGAGACCTGAAATAGCCAATGTGCTATCCTTATAGGCTCATTAGTTCCCAACTTGGTCCGCAGAAGCCAAAATATGGTCCGTGAATGATTTAAAATTTAACGAGCGGTAAGCCGTTGGTTCCGTGCAATGCCGTTTATTTTTATTACACTCAAAATGTAATCCCTGCCAACGAGAATTATACAAAAGTGGTCCCTGGAAAGGAAAGGTTGGGAACTCCTGGTATAGGCCGAGCTAGGGCAGTGGCCCTTTCTGGTCAATAGTCATTATACTCCCATAACATAGTAACACAGTGCTCGCGTATTAGCTGAAAGTTTATGAGTACGCTCGATCATGTAGCAGCGCCGGTATACACGCTACTCCAGCGTAATTAACTAAATTAATATCCAACGGTACTGCGGAGTACTGAAAAGGTTTTTATCCACGTGATGTTTAACCAGAACCTTCTAATGCATTAGTCTATAACTTTAGTTGAATAAAAACGGTGAAGCGAATTTTTTTACGGAAATCTATTTAATTGATTTTGAGTTTTAAATCCTCTTCTATCTTTAAAGTAAATCTTATGGGTTTACTTTGACTGACTGGACATTTGCTTAATCTTATTAGCTTTAAGTCTGGATATAGTATAAAACGAAAATATAAATAAGATCAAAATTCGACAGGCAAATGCGCGGGCGTTTCTAGTCAATTCGTATTCAATACGCCAATTAAATAGAAAGCTCCGTCAAAGTGCTTCCTCGCTATTCATTATTCTTTAATATTATCAATTTGAATGTTATGAAATTTACGAGCAACTCAGTTCTAACAAGATTGCAACGATAATTAAGTTTAGATTTGTTTATACAAGAGTATAGTCTTGGGTAAAATATAGGTATATTTTTTTGAGGTAATAAGAGGAAAGGCTGTAGTGATGATATCCATGGAGGTGAGTAGACATTTAACCCATGGAGCGACGACATACGCAAAGCTGTGGGCAGGAAGTGGGAAATGATAGCTGACGATCGAGGCCAGCGGCGTGCTATGGGAGAGGCCTATGTCCTACACTGGACTGGAATAGATGGTGATGATAAAGTGGCAGCGCTTTTGCTGTATTGAAATGAAATGGGCGGGCACGACTAGAGAG
>LUGF01054895.1:0-16274 GCA_001625245.1 Calycopis cecrops | reverse complement strand
TAAGGTTGTGAAACTGCGATCGAGCAATCAAGTGTAACACTACAGCGCTTATGATTTTTCTCTTCAAAATAATCTTTGTTCTTAAGGAGTAAACATTTTCAAACAAATTTGTATCGTTTCCGTGTAATGTCACAACGGTCGGTTTGACTCTAGTAGACCTAATAACACAGCCTTAATTATTTTTTTATGCATTCGACGCTCGTACGTCCTACTCTAATGTACGGGTTTCTTGGAAATTAGGATATGGCGATTGATTCTATACGCGAGGACAGGTACTTTGACGAAGAATTTACATAGGTGTCTAGCCGTTCGGAGGTGTATGGTTACTAACATTGTGATATGAGAAATTTATATATAAGGCTATACCAAAGTAAAAAAAATAACGAGTAAAAATATTTGTAGCCTTATCAAGTCTCATATAGCTTCGGTACACATTCTGAAGCCATAAAGGAGACAAGCTCAGATAGACTCGCGAGATTTATTGTCTTACGAGGCGCTAGGTAAACAGAGTAACAAAAGTTTTTATAAAGTAAAATGTATACCAGAGAGTCCTTGACAAATCCTGCGGCGTTTCCTGTGTTATCACGAATGTCTTATATAACAATATCTAAATAACGAATAAGAAATTGATTGTGATAACCATAAATTAATTATAATTTATACCATTAAATCTTCTCCTACTCTTTAGTCCCCTCGTTTAATTAGGGTACAAAGAAGCCCCCTCCGTTCAATTAGCAAGATGTCTGGGTTTATATGAAGCTTATTTCTTATCCGCTAATATTAAACGTAAATAGAAACCGCTGCTATTGATTTTCTCAAAAATAGTCGAGATGTATGCCTGCGGAGCTGTTTTTAGTTTCAGAGAACCGGCCTATGTACCCGAGCCTAGTCCTTAGTGATGAGTACTAATGCTTAAGAACGCCCGGTGTCCCTTAATCTATTTACATATAATAAAATCGTTAGAAAGTCAAAACGTAAATCAAAATCGTAAGAAATACTTGGGGAAGTGACCTACAATCGATATCGAGACCAAAAAAAAACTTTTTAGAATTTTTGTCTGTTTGTCTGTAGGGATGTCCAGGCTAAACTCAAAAAATACTGCATGGATTTACTTCAAATTTTTCATGAATATTACTAACAGGTCGGGTCAACATACAGGATACACATTATTTCGATATTTCCACTGAATCGAAACTTATGAGGGTGAAACCGCGGGGCGCAGCTAGTAATAACTAAATGTCATATAATATTTAGTTTTTATTTAGAATAAAGTATACTTATCAAAAAATCACAAAAATCAAAAATGTTTTATTCTGTAACAAAAATTGCTTACATGGTATATAATAGCAAGGGCCCCTGTACTAGGTTAGTGACCATGTTACTGGGTGCCCCGCTCCTCACCACGGCTACAATATTTAACAAAATAAAAGAAAATAGAACAAATATATGTATTATCTTATGTAATGGATATTTTTTTTGTAAATTAGGTCAAATATCCATCAACGGACGATCAATAGTATCGATAATCATATATGATAAATTCAAAATTATTATATATATTTTTTTATGGCAACGAGAATTTATAGCTTAATCGAGTGGCGGAAACATCTGTCTAAAACATTGATACCAAAACAGCGGTGCTGAAGTAATGCATCTTCTATTCCACCTGTGTGGTCTGTGCCCTTTCCGGGGCCCCCTTAGACCTGAGCCGTGACATTTTGCCGACTTTGCCCTATTGTACGCTGTTCTAAGCCCACATTACAATATGACCCACTTATTGCCTTCGTTTCGTGTGAGTATTTCGGGCCCCCAGGCAATATAAAATGCAGTGAACAGTAACGGGGGTTAATTATTCCGTAGGGAAAGGTCAATGCTCTGCACAGAACACTTAAATGTTGGCCACTTGCCAATACACTTCGCATAACACGATCCTATAAACACGAGTGCCTTCCATATGTGTGAATGTTTCCTTAGCAACCGATGCATAAATCAAATGGCTCATTTTTATTTATATCATACCAACAACCATGCCGACTTGGGCGACGAAAATACACTAGTTGCCCAGCGGTTTAACCTACGTAAGGTCGCGGTCGCAAGGAAATCATCAGTTATTAGAGATAAAAAGTATTTTTATGTTATTCCAAATTGAAATCTGTGTGTCACATCTTGGAAAACATATTTTTTCTTCTAGTAAAATACATATAACCTTTATGTAAAAATATTAGGGCTCAAAAGTATATTTTCTTATCTAAATATGAATTTTCATATCAAAGATATTGAACTTTACATTGCCTACACAAATTTAAATTCCCGATTCCATGTCCCTTGCGAACTACTCTATGTCCTCTCTAAAGAAGAAATATCAAAGAGGGATACAATATGATTTATTTTCAAAGGCTGGTTGTAGATTTAGTAAGCGCTATTCTTTTCTTAGGCAAACTGCGTGACTACGAGACCGCATTATGCGGGGGATTTGCCAAAACGTTAGAACGGGTCCCATAAGTGTCGGCCGAACTTACGAATATCAAAAAGGAAATGCAAAAAACGTGGGTTTATAAATGTATAGTTTGTGAAATAGACATTTGTCCGACCTAGTCTGAGTCTTACAATTACATAATAGCAGCAGTACTGGCAAGACACACTTTCTCACCCCGCCCAATATGATAAATATGTTGTAAATTAGCTGTCTGTCTACTGGGACGCATCTCTCACATCTCCGGGGTGTGTACGGTCGGTCCCTAGTGGTCATCACACATGTCAATTCGGAAAGTGATCCTCACCGTATCGTCTTCGCTTTTAGAGGCAAGGTGATTTTTGGCTTTCCGCGTTGATATGTGCGGTGACCATAATTCGACTTTAAACCTAGAATCACCGCTCAACGAGCTCTCATGCAAATCAGAAGACGGTATTTCTCTTACCTTTCATAAGTTGAGGTCGTCAACAGCCAGAAGACGTCCACTGTAGTACATAGGCCTCCCCCAGAGAGAGCCACAAGCCACCGCCACGAGCTGCTTGCATTCAGCGGCCTCCCGCGACTTTGACTAGGTCAACCTTCTCAAAATACTTACCCAACTATTTAACACTCAGGCGGAAAATATTGTAAATACGATTATATAAAATGATAGGCATTTCGTTTCGTAGGGGTTTATCAACTTTTTCCTCGTCTTAAATCCATAGACAACGATACGTCGATCTCCTATTGAGTTTATCGTTCAATAGACAGCGCGTCGGCGGCTAAATCGACATGTGAAGGCTATTAACACGAGAATCTATCCGAAGGATATAGAGCGGAATAACTGGTTTCAACACCGACACAAGTTTCCACCGAGGCTGACGGCCCTCAGAGGCAATCTCGTTGCTTGACAAAATTGATTTGAGCGTCGTTCAACTTGGTAAGTGAGACTTGGAGGCATCCAAGCCCAAGTTTACACAGAAATTACCGCGTAGCCGTGGTGATATTCTCCTTGTTTATTGTTTTCGTTATTTCACCTCTGTAAAACGTAGTGTGTACAAGGTGTATTGTAGCAATGAGTCGGCTATCTCTAGCTAACACGATACCGCCTTGTAAGGGTCAATTCACACCAAAAGCGTGGCGTAGGGCAGCGAAGCGGAGCGCAGTTTATGTATCATATGAATTTCAACTTTATAATAATTACAATAATACTTATTATAGCATGAGAAACTCGAACGAGACGCGAGGATTCCCGCGACTGCTCGAGCAGTCGCTAGAATCCGTGTGGAAGTCGCGAGAATTCGATAATAAGTACTAGCAATGAAATTAAAGTTTAAATTCATATGACACTGAAAGTGCGCTCCGCTTCGCTGCCCTTCCCCGCGCTTTTGGTGTGAATTGACCCTAAGTGATGACTTTAGAATAGCCGGTGGCGCATTGGGATGATGCCGCCCAGGAAGGTGACGTATCTCCACATATGGATATTAATGGACGTCGATAATCATCAGATGCCTCCGATTAATAATAGACTTGGTATACTGAATTCACGTGCACGCTTTAATCAATTTCAGCACAGCAAAGGGTATTATTAAATTTCCAACGAAGTAAATAAAGCCATAAGGGAGTTGTGCAGCGAGACGCCTCAATAAGTTCCCAGGCGGAAATTCACACAAGCCACAGGAGGAATTTAATTAAAATCGTCAATAGAATGATCGAAGATCGTTATGGCGGAACCTGTATTTCTTGAACACGAGTTATTAACAATGAATTGGATTCATCAAATTGTAAGTAAAATTTGTGGTATTTCTCTACGTGGTAGAGATGCACCAGGTTAAACACCACGAACTATCGAGGCCTTTACGTGACAGAAAAGTTGTCCGCATCATGCTCGGACGTTTTCAAACTCTTCGATTAGTAAAGTTATAAATATTAATGGCGTATGCCTTACCCACCTCCGGTTCGTAGTCGACATAGTTCTCCCTGCAAATAATATCCAAGACCTGCAAATAATAGTATAAGAACTATTTACACCCTGCCTAAAAATGAACACTCAAAAAAGCTAAAATTATGTGCAAAGATGTTGGTAGACCGTATAATAGTGAACGGGATAAAATTGATATACTTAGAGAAAGAATATCTGGCCAAACACGCGAAATACAACGTTTTGTCCAACTAGTTTGGGTCGCTATTAGCAACATGTTCGATGTTTTTTTGAGCAAAATACCCATGACTTTAACGTCGCGCGTTTGACCAATGTATCCTACCTTAAGACATGATGCCGAAACTTGGTCAAACAACAACATCTTTGAAGCTCCAAGTGACGCAATGTTGGGTATCTCCTGACGGTCGCAGTAAGACGAAGGTTAACGACATTGCACGAACCGTCGCACAGCCCATGTAGCGATGGGCAGTTGTCAGCCAGTAAGGTGAACCGTTCTTGCTAGAACTATGGATGTCAGAAGATAAGAGAAGCTAGCGACTGTTCGGATTTATATTCTCGTGAGGAGATGTATACCCAACAGATCACTTGGGGAAGAAAAATGAGAGAAGAGGAAGAAGAAAATAACCAGCTTAAGTTTCTACAATTTAGAATATTTGAGTTTGTTAATACATTTTACAATTTCTTTACGGCCATCACATTGTGTGATCACATCCCCATCACGAAGTGAAGGTAGATGCGCCCACCAATCATTTGTGATGGGGGTAGTGTTCCGCATCTGCCCTCGCATCACAGCAGCCGTCACTTCACGTCGGCTCGAGACTACGGCTGGAGTAACCCAAAACGTCGGGCAAACGTATATTTTTACAATAGCAATAAATATTTTATTCGTCTTAAAAGCCGTAAAGAAACTGCAAAATTCACTTAACTGTTAAATAAAATTATTCAAGTATATATAATAAGTATCTATTGTATATGCCTAAATAATATTGTAAAAGAACTCTCAACACAAAAATATAATTAAAAACGCTTAATGATAGCTATTATTAAACGTTTTTATGGGAATATAAGGGATATTATAACATATATATTTTTTAGGTTTAGTCACATAGGTTCTAATAAACGATTAGCTATTTTAGGATAGACATAAAAATAGCAAAAACGCTCTGAACCAGTCATTCTAAAATAGTAGATTGTAAATGTCATAAAAAATCAAGAAAAACATCTAACAATAATTTGTTTGTATTATGTTAATACTTTAAGTCACAATTAGCGGTTATTGTACTGTTTGTCCATTATATTTGTGGCCTTGGAAGTGCCTACAGCCGTGCGTCTTGTATTGATTTTTTTAATTAAGTAGCCCGTCCGCTGTGACTGTGCCTATTTCTACATTTCCCACTAAACGGAACAGTTTTGGCATTCTACATTTTATGTGGTTTCTCATAAAACGAAATAGCATTGTTTTTTTATCACTACGTATATACTGGATATATTTTATTACTTATAATATGCTGAAATATAGTTAGCTTTTAACGTTTATGCTCTTTTTTCACTAACAATTAGTTATAAAAAAAGTATGATTGTACAAGAAGGTCTTTCTATTGTTTCTCTCTTCCTGGCTATGTATCCCATAAGGTCATAATGTCCCAGGGTCAGCCTCCTTTATTTTATTTCTCTACTTCGCTCTGCCTAAGACATCGTCTTTGAAAACTTGACACTCCTTCATATTTAAAAGACAATAAAATCTTCCTTTTACTTTGTAATAGTGCTTCGCGAAGGTTCATTTAGAAATCAATAATTCGAGTAATATAAAAATATTTTTACTGTTGTTTCGCTTGGCAAAGCTTCATTCTCGATTTCGATTACTTCGAGTAATATAAAAATACTTTTTTACAGTTGTATCAAACATCGAGCGACGTAAATCGGGATCGCGGATAAAATGTGGGTGTAGATTTAGGGGCTTTACCCTCGTGTCATGATGTGTAAAATGTGGGATTGCATTTAGAAATCGATAGTGGAGATTCATCCTTTTGGTTGAACCATACTTTAATCATATTCATATATAATTGTTCTAATACAACGTGGTAGCTTTTTTTAGGAAATAGGGAGTAGATGACCAGGTGATTTGTGACTACCCCGCCCATGAAGGTATCTTGCCGGCCTTTGTGAAAGACTTATTTTCTGGTTGGTCTCTTTTTGTTGTTTCTATGGGTGGGGTTTATTTTAAATTCAGTCCGGGTATCATAATAATACATATTAAATTGTTTTTTTATGTACAAAGATTAAATATAGCCTAGAGTCTGTTTGTCGATTTATGTATAGATCCCATATTTTTATAATGTCACTTCAAGTAGTACCTGTACCGTACCGTACACTTTTTGTGTAGTGATACTAGTAATAAAGCGGATAAATAGCATCGCTACTTTGTTTCAAAGAATTCATATCTCGTAAAACACAACTTTACAGGCATTTTTAAGTGTCAAAAAAATATTGTATAAAAAGGGAGGTATTTTTAAGTCATTCTAATATACTAAATTGTCTTAAACATTCCAAATATTTTGTAACACATTTTTGCCTACTATAAAATTGTGTTTTACGGCATATCACTTTATTGAAGCAAAGAGGCGACGTGTAATTTCCTGCCATTTGCATTCTTTCATTTTTATTTTCAACAGTTTAATATCTTGTAGGGCGCGTTGTTTCCTGCAAGGTCCCTATGGACCTAATCCTAGGAGGCTACTGAATTGCGGCAGCATAGGCAAGGAGCTGAATTATCTTTTATCTTACTCTTAAATTTCGATCCCGTATAAAATAGAAAATCATGCCATGGCATCCCAAAGGAACATTTTTTCGGGACAAAAACTATCCTATGTGTTAATCCAAGTCCAAATGTCATGAAAATCGGTTCAGCAGTTTTTGCGTGAAGGATTAACAAACAAACATACAAACTTTCGCATTTATAATATTAAGAAAAATAGGATTCGTTCCCCCTTACCCCGGATTTATGCAGAATATAAATCCGCTGCAAGCGCCGTTGCGGATTTATATCGATATCGAGTCAAAAGTCGACTGTAACTTATTTGTTTGATTTTAATTTTATCGAAAAATGAAAGAGTAAAACAAGCGTGTTTGTTTGTTAAAGTCAAATGACTACGTTTTAATATTGTAGTAGCGTTGTACCCGCTGTGAGACACGAATATGTTTAAATAAACTCGTCGCTTCGTGTACTACGTTGAGAGAATTCTCTTCGCGTATTTCGATAAAATAAAGATACACAAACCTATTATCGTTTCAGTATTACAGGGGAAACATAATGAATATATAATTCCCCACTTTTATCCCCTTCAAAACATCTAGAAAAGATAATATAAAATATTCCATCAGTGGAACCTATTTTAAAATAAGGAAGATAAAAGGTAAAAAGTCCAACGTATAAATATATACTTGAGGCCGGTATTAAGTTCTCGTTTACAAAGAATGTAAAGGCTTTTTCGCTCCCAGTAAATACAATGCTTCAACATTTGGCCTAAATAAAAAACCCGCCGTGTGTGCCGGTTAATGAGATCGTTATTATTCTCCGCGCAATTACGTACGAAACACGTCTTCTAAAATCAATATTTTCTCTTAAACGTTACTTTATTGTTTACTTGAAATATTCTATATCTTGCATTTGTATTCTGCGTCAATTGAGATATATTTAAACGGTTTTATTTAGCTTACCCCGTTTGTTTGTTTGGGTCGAATTTAGTAATTGAAATTTAACCCCCTTCCCGTTAACCGATTGATCTGAAATTTGATATACGCCCTTGATTCTGGTGACATTAATACTCTATGTCTTGCATTTGTGTTCTGCGCCAATTGAGATATATTTTTTGTTCAAAAGATGCAATTATATTTTCCTAATGAAATTTCTCTTTGCCTATTTTATAAAATTGTAAAATTTTCCGATTTATAGTTGGACGTTTCTAGATTTAATCAAATGTAAAAATGTAATTTAATCAATATACATGCTAAGTAAACACGTGTTATGACAATGTTATATTACATTTCACCTTGTCTTTTCAATTAATAAATTATATCGTAAGTGCAATAGTAAGTTAATACACTACTGGATATTTTTTTATTGTCTATACACTTAAATAAAAAAATAGGTACCTGTAAATATATTTACCTTGAATAGACTTAATTATCTAATGGAGGAACACTCAAACTTCGCCTCACGAACCCCAATTTAAATTTACCCGCAAACCGAAAAGGTTTCGGATGCAACCTAACTTTTAACTACACTACAAGGAAAATTTTAATCGAGTACCCCATTTTGAGAAGGCTTCAGGGTGTCTCAAATATAAACCTGGGTAGTTTGAGACGTCGTTACTTCTAATGACGTATAAAAATGTAAAAGTATTCTTTATCTATATTTTCATAAAGTACCACGGTATTCAGCCTCGGCAAAAGCAATTTCTGTTTCACGAACCGATTATAGCCGACATTAGATAAAGTATTAGTATATTACATACCGATATTAGATAAAGTTTAGATAAAGTTATTCCTTAAGTTTAGATAAAGTTATTATTATTATATTATTATATTATAAGTATTTATATATGTACTAGTACTCGACATAACTATGCTAAGTTAGTTATTACTTATTCGTGGTGGTTGCGGTTACTGTTAAGTAACTGATACGCAGGGGAAGCATAGTATTAAATACACCGCGATATAATTTATTTAGATCTAGATTTTTTTTATTATGGTAAAGGGGGGTAAACGAGCAGTCGGAGCCATATTCATGACTACCGACGCCCACAGACAACCGCATAGAGACTATACAAATGCGCTGCCCTCCTTTCTCCTCCCACCTCCATGGGCCACCGGCTACCTACACAGCGCACGAAACGCGACAGCACAGCTGTCACTTTTCGCCGGTCTCGTGTAAGCGAGAGGTACCTCCCCGGTCGTGCCGGCCCAATTCGGCTGCATGCAAGCATGCAGTGTGGCACTACCTCTTATGCGTTATTGGAGTTATAAATTGTTATACAGTAGTTTTTATGTGAAATAATAAAAGGAGTATGGGGAGAGGAGATAAATATACATCTGACAATATATAGATTTCCCATCAACTATGCTTATAAAGCTCTAACTGCGGTCCAAGGATGGACGGACGACATTGCAGCTACTACAGGACCAAGTGGATCCGGGATGAGTATGACCAGAGAGAATGGCGTAAAGGGACTTCTTCCCTTTAATTACAATTAAGTAGATGCCTCTCTATGCCTCGTAGTATCTATGCCGAGAAGTATTTCGCTGTCAGTGGGGATCTTATTCTCAAAATCTATTATAAAACTCAAACGTGACATAGCCATCTATCAACGCACTGCCCAAACCACTGGATGGATCAAGCTGAATTTGGCATCCAGGTAGATGTTACGACGTCGGCATCCGTTAAGGATTTTTAGAAATTCAACCCCTAAGGGGGTGAAATGGGGTGTTGAAGTTTATATGGATTTCTTCGAAAATGAACGCGGGTGAAACCGCGGGGCACAGCTAGTCGAAATATAAAGATTCACCTTTAATTTTCCTTCAGTTTTAGTTACGGACAGGAGTTCAATAAGAAGTTGGATTCTAAGTAAAGGATCTTAGTGTTTTTAATCCTATTATTTGAAAAGAAGAATGAAATGGGTGACAGCCAGTTTTTAATAAATGTATTTATTTGCTAACTAGTATGAGGTAGTGCCACACTGTATGTAGCCGAATTTTGCCGGCACGTCCGGGGAGATACCTCTCGATTACACGAAACCGGTGTAAAGTGATAGCTGTGCTGTCGCGTTTCGTGTGGTGTGTAAGTAGCCGGTGGCCTATGGAGGGAGGAAGAGGAAGCGGGGCAACGCATCTGTATAATCTATATTCGAATGTCTATGGGCGTCGGTAGTCATGAAAATAGCTCCGATTGCTCGTTTGCCCCCTTACACTATAAAAAATATATTTCCCAACTGTGATCTGCGGTTTCACCATCATGCAATGCCTGGTTACTTTTTTTCGACAGATTAAAGTTTGCAGCAAAATCCTTTTACCGTTTTAACGAAGTCAAATAAACAGAGAAACATAAAAATTTGAAATTAACTGTTACAATAATATGTTATTGATTATGATACAGCTGTTTTTCGAATATGCTCCCTGCACAGACTTTCCACTCAGATCAGCTTTAAAACATACATTTAATTTAATTGGCCACTGGTTGGCTAGTTTATACTAAACTAAGAATTGGGCTAAACACGTCAAGTGCCCACACAGAAACCGAAAACCGACATCCAACTTACAATCTCTTTGTGAAGCTTGGAAACACGAAACCTTCCGAAGTGTCACTTAACTTTTACTTCAGGTAATTTAGTTAATTCACTCTTATTATTATTATTATTATTATTATTATTATTAGTTATCCCAACATTAATACGGCTGAATGCCTGAAGGTTGAGGGTGTTAAATCAAACACCTAATTGAAATAGAGGAGTACAAAGGAAGAGTGCCTGGTTATGAAAGTGGTTTTGAGGAAATCTGGATAGAATTAATGGCCTGATGATATGTTGTTGTTGTTATGTTTTTATCAATTACCCGCAAAAATCTATGTGCATTGTTGAGAAGTCATTGCACTTTTGAGAAGGTATTTTGAACCAGATTTACACTTGAGATTATGAGGCCGAGTGAAAAATAAATTTTGAAACAAGAATCTAAAACTAAGCTGTTATATTACGAATGACTGACAACCAAACACAGCGCAAGAGGTAGTGCCACACTGCATGCTGGCATGCAGTCGAATTGGGCCGCCATGACCGGGGAGGTACCTCTCGCTTACATGAGACTCGCGTAAAGTGACAGCTGTGCTGTCGCGTTTCGTGCGGTGTGTAAGTAGCCGGTGGCTCATGTAGGTGGGAGGAGAAAGGAGGGCAGCGCATCTGTATAGCCTGTATGCGGATGTTTGTGGGCGTCGGTGATCACGAAAATGGCTTCGACTGCTCGTTTGCCCTCCTATATCATAAAAAAAACAGGGTAAGATTGTGGCAGAAAGAACTTTCATGACGGATTAGTTGGAGAGAGAACATGGCCGCATCTTTAGTTGACTCAGATACTGATGGACACGCGAGATTCGGTATCTGTCCCGCATATTCCGGAAGCTTCGTGCTCAGAAGAGGCGCTGCACTTACGTTAGACTGTCCTCAGCTCAGTGGATGCAGGACCTCATAGAGGTCATTGATTTGGCAAGTCTCTCTCTTGGTAACTTAAGCCACAGATACGAGCGAGATCGTATGGAATGCTGCAGTATTTTGACAGCTGGCGGCAGTGCAGTCCGCAAAAGACATGTCGGAGAGGCCGAGGAAGAGTACTATCACTGTCCTAACCGTCAATGACCTCCGGCAGCCACAGGGTCCAGTCTAGAAGCCCCCAGCACGGCAGCGGGAGCCTTCTATACACACCACTTCTTAACAGAAGAAAGAGCGTCAGTAAACACGAGATTTCTCTAAGCCTTGCAATCCGAAATGATTAATTTTAACGAAATCTAATAAATAAAAACGCGTTGTGTTGTTGAGAAATGCTTTTGAAAGTAATCAAACAAATAAAAAAAAAGGTTTGTAAAGCTTTTGTTCACATAGTTTATTTATTTCTTTGTCTAGTTCAGTTGCAGCGGTTCGTTTGCAGATCGTGACGATTTCGAGGGACAATAAAGCCGCTGGATCGATTGATTTAATATTTAAGCGTCTTTAACCTACTTAGAAAGGAGGTTTTTAGAGTGATGCATACAGGATGTAAGTATGTGTGTATGTCCGCAGTTATCTCGAACCGATTTCGAAGTGAAAGGCGCAATCAGCAGTGAGATTGATGTTCTTCACCAAAGATCAGGTGAGCTTGTGTTTCCTATACCTAATATAGAATAAAGACGAAAGTTTTTTGTTTGAATCGAATATATGTTTCCCCAAAAACTGCGAAGCCGATTATAACAATTCTCTCACTAATTTGCTACGATTGAAAAATTATTATCTTTCATGCCCAACGAAGTGGCCACGGGTCGCCCAATCTACAATAAATCTTAATTTCATTAGTGAGAAGAAGGATTTTTATTCGTTAAGGAATCGGCGTGAATATGTGTTGTTGTTGTTATAATTTTATAGATTTTTATACAAAAAATGCAAACTGCACGGCATTGCAGAGCTCAAACAGCATTAAACGCTACATAGCCATTACCTCCCGGCGGCATTATGTGAGCATGTACCCGACGTGCTAGCATTATTCGGAGGCAATGTAGCAATCACGCCGTCCTTCCTTCTCCCACCTCATTGGGCCACCGGCTTCTTACACACCGCACGAAACGCGCCAGCACAGTCACTTTACGTCGTTCTTGTGTAAGCGAGAGGTCTCCCCGGTTGTACCGGCCCAACTCGGGCTACATGCATGCATCCGTGATAGAAATGGTACTTTTTTACAGGTATCGAGTCTGATATAGTTATAGGTTGTCCTTTTGGTTGTCTGGGCATTCCGATTAGGCAGGTCGCTCTCCATATTGCTGTTAGCTCTGCTTGGAAAACCGAGTGATAATTTTCTAAGCGGTATCTTTGGAATTTCGAGAGAATGGAGGAGGATCGTGGCGTGAAGAGAGCGTATCTGGGACGACCAACAGGAAGAAGACCTGTGGGGCGTCCCAGATATCGCTGGGTAGATCGAGTGGTGCAAGACTTGCGCGAACTCTCAGTTGACGATAGCTGGCGGGAAATAGAATAGCTGGCGCAGGATAGAGAAAAGTGGCGCACTCTCTTGTCGGAGGCCAAGACTCACTTCGGGTCACTGAGCCAGCGGAGTAAGTAAGTAAGTAAGTACTTTCCACCAGCTTAGAGCAGCTCCTACTCTTCCTTCGATTTTACTTCCATCTGTAAAAATTTAGGGTAGCAAACGACTAATCTAAATCATTAATACCGACGCCCATAGACAGAGACACCCTTCTTCCTACATGGGCCACCGGCTACTAACACCATACGAACAGCGACAGCACAGTCACATTACACAGGTGTCGTGTAGGCGAGAGGTCTTCTATGGAGTGCATGCAGCATGGCACTACCTCTGTACTACTCACAAACAGACTACACCACGCCGCGCTCGCCGTTTACATAATTGTTTACGACTGGCGACGGCTGCCACGAGTGGTTGGAACAAAGGACGTACGCAATTACGGTGATGTTCTTTTATTAGAACTCACGAGAATAGAAAGACAAAAGGCCTTGTTCAATGCTTAGCGAACCAAAAACCTGCCAAGAGACGAAATCGTGTACCGAGCTTTTCGTAGCAACGGAAGGCTTGTAGCATTACGTAGCCATATTATTAATATTTTCACGAGACTTATTTATTTATTTATCTACACTAATGTTCTAACATTCTACTTATGTTTTCAATGCTTGACTTATAATAACTACTGTTATAGCTCAGACAACAAAAAACTCAATTTAAGCAATTTGACATGATGTTATAATATCCAAATCGATATCGTAAAATCTCATTATAACACTGTGTGAGAGTGAGAGAGAGAGAGAGAGTGGTGAGAGAGCCTTATTTCAAAATCCTAACAGCGCGCGTTCGCTCCTGATTGGCCCTGCGCGCGCTCTCATTGGTTCAATGCCAGCTTGCAAAGGATTTGCGAGAAAGAGACAAAGCTCTACAAAAAAATGAAAGCGAAAATGAACGCCACAGACAACGAATAATCTACTGTTTAGTAGAAATTTAAAAGTAATGTCATGTGATTTTTTCACATTATATTTCAACATTGAAGCTAGTATTTTATTAACATTGAATTATAAAAAGTATATATTTACGCGCCGCAATATTTGCAATCAAATTAAAGTATTTAATAAAAATATTTATCTTCGAAGAACATTACATTTTAAATCGTCGGTCAAGCAATCGTCGCCTCGTCGGTCAAACAGTCGTCGGTCCAACAACGAATGGGGGCAATACGCGTGAATTTAATGTTTCGCAATGTTTGATTAATTGAATAATTGCATTAGTAAAGATAAAGTAGTGTATGCAACTGCATATAACACGAGTATTAAAACACTCGTGAGGTACTATTTTGAAACTCGCCTTCGCTCGTTTCAAAAATTCACACTCGTGTTTTAATACCCTTCTTTATATGACAGTTGCATAAACTACTATTATTTATTCATTATAAACGGACACCTGCGATACACACATTAATACATTAAAAAATATACTGTAATACTTAAATTCTATTCTGAAGTGTGCGCCTTTATAGGTGACACAACTCGCACCAGTTAGTTTTTAATAAACATAAACAAACAATCATAATTAAATAAATTAAACTGACGTAAATAAGGCAATGAAAAAAAAAAAAATACAAATTCAAATAACACTAATAATAAAAATAATATAAAACTAAGCCATACAATTTCATCTATACTACAAAAAATGTCATATGTTTAATTAATAATAAAAAGAAATACATTAAATAAAATTATAACAAAATTTGGTTATGTATGACTTCATTATTTTTTCCTGATATTGTACTATCCGAGGCACGGGGGTTTAACACCACCACTTCCTGATTCCGGATGGTTATTGGAAATTTAAAAATATCAATGACAAAATTATCGTCCGACCCGTGATTCGACCCCATGACCTCACGTCTGTGGTTGAATTCACTTACCACTAGACCACGAGACAGTTTGGTAAATATCTTATTTACTATGAACTAATTAAGATATTTTATTTTGTGGATAAATTATAAACATAGACAAATGAATAAATACGACCATTATTTATCAAAATTATCTAACTGTAGTTACATGTAATTTCAAATACATATAAATATGAATGCAACATAAAATACAGGAATGTAGTTTGAATATTGTAACATCTCTAACCCTCGGCTAGCAGTTCTTGAAGTTCTTTTGCAAATGATTCTCCGTGAGCTGAATTTTTATTGTTGATGTTCCAGGAAAAAGGATTCAAGGTCCGTTTCACTCAGCTCTTCCTCTGTATGAAGGAAAATTTCTTTTATTTTCCATGTGCAAGATTCCTTTTGTGATCTTGGTTTTTGTACTCCTTTGTGTTTTTTGTTGTGATGTGGGTTCAAATCTTGCTAAAAGACAATAATTTATATGATCATTAGCTCTCCTGCCAATAGTCACCCGTCGAATTATTCAGTCCACCGAGACTTCACAATTAGTCATTCTTCACCTTCATATATTATGATGAATATGATATATGTATTCCTGGATGTGGATTATAGTATTCGTCGATATTGTGGTCGTACCTGTACCTACATATAAAAGACAAACTGGCTGACTTATACATCAACGCACAGCCGAAAATACTTTTAATTGAAACTTCAAGTTTGGTACAGGGAATCCTTCCCAAAGCCCTTAGTGAGGATTAAGAAAGGATTTTTAAAAATTCATCCGCTACTCCTTATCGCATAGATTTGTATAGCTAGTAATATAAGTGAAATAGGAGGTGAAGTTTATTATTAATATGAGGCAGGTGAAACCGCGGGGCACTGCTAGTATACTTATATTTCTTTATTTATCTACTTCCGTTTCCTAACGGAAAACTTCACGTAAATCAACCATAATAGTCGTAAATAAAAGACCAGTTTAAATAAGCAAAGATATTTCTCAGACGTCCAGCATGAATGGAATGTTTTCTCTCAAAATCTTCTTCAATACATAGAATTCTTTGATTTTGCGGAATTTAATAGAAATGCAGCGACGCGAGCGAGAGTCCAGAGAGTAATATAATATTTCTAGCGAATACGATGTCCGTCAGAACTTAACCGTTTCGCTGCGGCGAACATTTTCTAAAACTCTGAGCGGTGGCGGCGTACAA
>LUGF01054872.1:84790-97821 GCA_001625245.1 Calycopis cecrops | reverse complement strand
AGACAAATGGCGAGGTGGGCCGACGACATCATAAAGACCTCCAGGAAAAGATGGATGACAACGGCAAGGGATCGTCAAAAATGACGTGAAATGAAGGAGACCTTCACTCAGCAGGGGGTGGCTATAGGTTGTAGAAGATAGAGAAGAGAGAGAGAGTTTCAATGTTCATCCGTGACGCAAAAACTTGTTAAAGGATATTGACGAACTTTAGCACCGATATACAAAAAAATATATTGTTTCTTTTTCCATTTTCTTCAAGTGCTAGATTTCTTATTTGTAAAGTAATAAAAACGATCCGTATGTATTCTATACAGACACAATATCATATCAAACCTCATTGTTCCTTTTTAATACTATTCTCCAAGCAGTTCCTCAACACTAGTTTATTCATACGCAAGTGAAGCGAAAGCCAGTTGCGACTTGCGTATCTCGTGGGTATCGCTTCGTAACCTGATACCGCACCACCTGACGGCTCTTGTAATGCCTCCTGATCGCTATTTATAGCTGACTAGCTGACGGTTATGTCGTTCTTGTGTTGTTTGTATTGCTATTTCCAAGGCGCGTTTTATTTCATTGTTTGCCATATTTTTCATTGTTAAAGTTGATTTGTAATCTTATGTCGTCGTAGCCGAATTTCAAATATGGCGGCCATCTCTAGAGTCTAGGGCAGACACAAGTGGACTCTATTCCCTTAATCTTACATTCCGATGGGAGGGCAGTCCAATCCGGAGAAAAATCAACTTCCTGACTCAGGACTAGTTTGAGGAATTCCCAATAACAATTTTTGGTCCGACTCGGGATTCTAACCCGGAACCTCACGCCTGTGGTTAAACGTGCTTACCACTAGACTACAGCAATCAAATCCTACTAATATAATAAAGGCGAAACTTTGTTTGTTTGTTCTTCACGCTCTGTGTCTGTTTGTGCTGAACCTATTTTCATGAAATTTAGCACACACATAGAGAGTAACTTGGATTAACACGTAGGATTTTTATCCCTAATAAATGTTTCTATGGGTTGCCATGGGATGATTTTCTATTGTCTAAGGGATCGAAATTTACCCGGCTGAAACCGTCGGGCGCTGCTAGTATTCTATAAATCATAAGATGACAAAATTACTTTATATGTATGTTAGTGAGAGGTAGGGCCATTCTTCATTACAGCCGAGTTGGGCTGGCACGAACTGGGAGGTACTGCTCGCTAACAAGATAGGAGTAAAGTGACAGCTGTGCTGTCGCGTTTCGTGCTGTCTGTGAGTTTCCGTAGGCCCGTTGAGGGGTGAGCAGGAAGAAGGCAATGCTTTTGTACATATATATCCGTCGTTAGTCATGAAAATCGCTCAGTCTGTTCGTCATACTATAAAAGATTTTTATTATCCTAGCTAGTGTGAACTTAGTATCGGTATAGTCTTGATAAATCGAGTGACACTGAGTACGTAGTTACACAAAAGTATATTACATTCTGTCGGTTTTGGGTTTTCATTTTAATTTTACATTCGGAACTCCTTAGAAATTCCCAACCTCTTGGGCCCCAGTTTCCACGTTTTTCCCGTGAAAGTGTGAAAGTGGCATTTCCAATAATGCCTCCCCGATGGTATACCGCTCGCCGACCGCAGGACCATTATCTGAGGCAGCCAATTACGCCCCACCAAACCGATGCCCTTGTCTTGTGTTGGTTTTATTCCGCACGTTGATATATTATAACGTGGAACATTTTCAACAATTTTAATGGTATTAGTATATTTGTATTTATGGGTTGTAAGCTTTTTATTTTGTCTTATTAGCTTTGTAATGGCTATACAGTTTTGTTTTGTATTCAGAGTATTAAATATAACTTATAAGTCTGCAATTGCTTGAAAAAAGCGGATAATTATTTGTAATTTAATATGTTTTATTTCAATTACAATAAAAATCAAAATATCTGACTACTTAAAATTATTCTTATACCCAGCATCACGTTATCAAGATAAACTTTATATTCATTAACCCAAAAAAAGTGTGTGCTTTAGACCACACAACTGAAGTAAAACTTAATTATTGATTGAATACACAAATTCATTGAGGTGAGTTATATGTACTACGTACGTAGTAGTAACTATTCACTGTGGGTACCGTAGTTACCATGAAATAACATGTCATATGATAATATATATTTTTTAAATACAAAAATGTTTCACTCAAGTCGAATTTGTATTTTGAATTTGAATGACAATTTCCACTGACCACGCCCGATGTGTGTTCGCTCACTCTCGCCATCTTACTCCCCACGTCAGTCGTAAGTTTTACTTCAAAAAGAAAAAGAAAGAAAGCTCGAAAAACATTAACCACCTAAAGATGCAGTCGTGAATAAACAATAAATAAATAACTTCTGTATATCTATGGAAACAACAAGATGTGTCATGTTTGAAATCACGATACTAAAGAAGTTTCAATTCCTTTGGCTGATTGCTTTTAATTCCTTGGCCCTTTAAAGCGAGCGGCCATTTTTATAGTCTGTGGATCTTTGCTATTACATCGTGCACTCATTGTACCTGGTGCCTTTCGAAAATGTATTCAATTTAGCCGATGCATATATATAAGTATAGTACGCGTCAATTTCTATGAATATATAGCAGGAGCGGGCAGTATAATGTCTATTGTAATTATATCTGACGACTTTATACGTGCCGCACTTAATGAGTACCTGACCGCCACGATCGCGGAAGTAACTTTGTGCGTTTTGAAGTGGTGGCTATACTCTGTCTCGTTTCTAATGTGCGGCAGACGATGTTTGAGTGTTTGTTAAAATCAACGTTACTAGGTAGTCTAGTGGTAAGCGTGTTCAACCACAGACGTGGGGTTCGAATCCCGGGTCGGACCGAAAATTGTTATTGGGATTTTTCAATTTCTAATATCAGTCCGGAGTCAGGAAGTTGGCGGTGTTACACCCCCGTGCCTCGGAGAGCACGTTAAGCCGTAGGTCCTGCGCCTGATTTCTCACCGGTCGTGTCGGATTATTGCCGTTCCATCGGAATATGAGAATGAGGGAATAGAGAGTGCACTTGTGTTTTCGTGCGCACTTGTGCACTATAATATGTCCTGCGCAGATGGTACGTCTGTATAGACGGCCGCCGTAGCCGAAATCGGCTAGGACGACATTATTATTACTATTTACCTCCAAAAATAGTGACGGATTTTAGTACGGTTTTCATTGAAGGGTTTGGATTTAATTGGTTCTTAGATGTATGTTAACGTAACAATTATCTAAAGGTGCGTCGATATTAAATTACGTGAGGTGTTTTTTTTAATTACCTGTTTCCAAATCCATAAATGAAAACCGCCAGGGGGCGCTGAAGTAAACTTTTGTCTGTACAAACCACATCACCGCAAACTATTTGTTTGTTTGATAGTTTAATGGCAACATTGGTTTGTAGAAATTAATGTTTACTGCACAGATCAAAACCGAATGCATATTAATACACACCATCTTTTCTCTCCTTACGTAGGTACCTTTTTCGTATTTAGTCTCCCCCTGAAGATGCTGCTACCTTGTCTTGCGAGCCTCTGTGATCCCCACGGCTATGTCGGACAGGGTACCCATACCAGGGAGAGGTCTTAGGGCACACTAAGAGCAGCTCAGCTGGGGGGTCCTCCACCCGCCCCTCTGAATCAGCAGATGGCGGTGTAGAAGAGGGCAACTGGCGGGTAACTTTGGTGACACGTTGATGGCGTGCTCCTTAAAATTAGATGACACACGTACCATCAGGCGGTGCAACAGCTTGCCCCAAAAATATGGCACAGCAATAACTCGTTATGATCTTTTGAGGCCTATATTACCTCACAAGTAACCTCGAGACTGCAGCCAAGCATCGAACCTGTTATACAACGTACATAATGACGGCTCGGCGTGGATTTGAATAATTATAGCCGTTGGCTCCTGGCTTCGGACGTATAAAGTACGAATACATTTTTGTGTTGCGTGAGTCAATGAGCTGGCGGTCACTTGTTAGTAAGTCACTCTTTTAGTATTCATTATAGAGTGTGTAGACGGTTAGTAAGTGAACCTCTTTCGATTATATAGATTACTAGCTGCGCCCCGCGGTTTCACCCGCGTAACTTTCGATCCCGTGGGAATATCGGAATGAAAAATAGATGTTGGCCGATTCTCAGACCTACTCAATATGCTCACAAAATTTCATGAGAATCGGTCAAGCCGTTTCGGAGGAGTATGGCAACGAAAACTGTGACATGAGAATTTTATATATTAGATTTTATGATATAGGGGGGCAAACGAGCAGTCGGAGCCGTTTTAGTGACTACCGACGCCCATAGACATTCGCTTAGAGGCTATGCAGATGCGCTGCCCTCCTTTCTCCTTCCACCTCTATGGGTCACCGGCTACTTGCACGAGACCCGACAGCACAGCAGTCACCTTACGCCGGTCTCGTGCAAGCGAAGTTGTGAAGCCAAAGGAAGTTGTGTGGCAAAATTCAAACTCGATTTAAGGGAAACTTTTTTGTATCACAAATAAATATCATACGACATGTTATACCATTGTAAATACGGTAATGAAAATTTCTTTTTTTTTTAATGTCAACAAACAATCGTCACCAGACCCGGGAAGCCCTGGAGCGGGGGTCGGGGGTCGGCGGGTGTTACCCAATACGGAGGGGTTGAAGGGTTTCCCGGAAACCGATCTCTTAATCTCTACAATCCTATTTGCCGACTAAATCGGTTATTCGGTTCTCAATTTCTTTATTGTATTTATTTGTCTATTTTTTAAATAGTATAATGACCTGTATACACGACACGGCCCAATACGGCTACATGCATGTAGTGTAGCACTGCCTCTTACAAATTTTTAAAAGTATTATTTTTATTTTACTTTTTTATTGTTGTACTTCAGGTAGTCGTGAAAAAGGATCTGACTGCCCATTTATCCCCTTGTAGTCTAAAAAAATGTACAACTTTTCCCGCTTAGCTGCCCAGCGCTCGTTCCCAACTCCGATATGGTATGTGAAGACGTCTAACTAGTATAACGAGTAAGGCTATTCGATCTAAGAACATCGATTTTTTTCCCGCTGGACGTATTCCCGGAACATGTCCATAGTTGCCTGCCACTCGCGACTCGTCAAATCGATTACGATGATATATTAATACAACATTGACGTTTTTATCTTGTACCGTTAAGCGAAGTTTGTTGTGCAGCCCTAACCACAGTTTTGTGCCCTTTTGGCAGGGCAATAATGCCCCAAATTCTTGTAACAATGAGTATGGAATTTGGAACTCCTTTTTACGTCTAAATCGCATATTTATATACAGTTCTAGGGGCCCATTGCGCGTGGGTTGCAATGGTAATAAAAGCCATAATCCATGATAGTGATACCATAAGAATAAATTTATTTGATTATTATTGGTTGACGTTAAATTAAATTTTAAGGTCTTCACGGTTTATTTTTTTGTATAATATTAGGCAGTGGCGTCACTATACCGCTCGAGGCCCGTGGTAAATTCATTAGATGAGCCGCCCAACATATAGAAGCTTTTTTTTTACGTAATGTGTAATTTTTTTTTTATTTTTTTTTATTTTTATGGTATAGGGGGGCAATCGAGCAGTTGTAGCCATTTTCATTAGTACCGACGCCCATAGACATCTGCATAGTGACTATACAGATGCGCTGCCCCCCTTTCTCCTCCCACCTCCATGGGCCACCGGCTACTTACACACCGCACGAAACGCGACAGCACAGCTGTCACTTCACGCCGGTCTCGTGTAAGCGAGAGGTGCCTCCCCGGTCGTGCCGGCCCAATTCGGCTGCATGCAGGCATGCAGTGTGGCACTGCCTCTTACAATTACAAGTTGAGAATTGAGATTTTCCTCTGACCGGTGGCATTTTGCCGAATTGCCACCCTGTAGTTACGACACTGTTATTAGAGGACAAATGAGATTTTTATTTACCGTCGCCCATAGAGCTTCACATAATCGTTATGACGACGCGTAGCCCTCTTTTCATCCCCTCTCCTATGAGTCTCTTAGTATCCATTACTATACATATATATTTCACATTAAATTAAGGTATAAAATATGCCCAGCTCTTGAGCTGAAATCAACTTTTTACCGACAAAACCCTGACAGATCTGCCAATTAAATACTTGTTGAATTTTTTTAATGAACTATATATAAATATTCATGTATTAAATACTTTTTTTTTGCCGCTCGATCAACGATACTATATTTATATCTATAGTTTTATAAGATAATAAGTATGTCAGCAAATGTCGAGCTTGAGACCAATCTTGCAATGTCTACTTTGATTGAACATTATTTTTTATTTGTTCTACTATCTGCATAGACCTTTATTAAATAAACGTTTATTTATTTTATTTATTATAAAGAGGAAAATTTTTTAAAACAAAACTGCTGGGCCGATTGTAACCATTATTTCTCTTATAGACTTATCATGAACTAACATTGGCTATATTTTATTACGATTGAACAATTTTTATTTTAGATCATAAGTACACAACCCCGTGTGTAAGGCGGGTTAGTGTAAGTCGGTGTAGTGTAAGTCGAGTTAGTTTAAGGCGGGTTAGTGTAAGTCGGTGTAGTGTAAGTCGAGTTAGTGTAAGTCGGTGTAGTGTAAGTCGATGTATTACTGTACTTGGCTTATAAACACGCACATCATAATACCTCGCATTTCTCAACACCACTATCTAATAACAAGCCTCAAACCTGTCCGTGTAATTACTGTCCGTACGTCAAACGCCTCATTAGCCCGTCTTTATTACAAACACAGCACTCTCATTTACCGAAGTAGGTTACGAACGCAATCCATCAAGTAGACTAGTACGGGAGATTTATACTAGTCTCTGAGCTGGTTGTGTGCGGTTTCAACATTGCACGTTGTTAATGAGTATAGTAAGAGGTAGTGCCACACTCCATGCATGCTTGTAGCCGAATTGGCCCGGCACGACCGGGGAAGTACCTCTCGCTTTCATGATACCGGCGTAAAGTGACAGCTGTGCTGTCGCGTTTCGTGTCGCGCGTGTTTATAGTAGCCCATGGAGGAGGGAGGATGATGGAAAGCAACGCATCTGTGTAGTCTTGGATTGGTTGTCTATGGGCGTTGGAGTCATGAAAATGACACCTACTGCTCGTTTGCCATTTTATACTATAAAAAAAAATGTTATAGATATGTATACGCCCCGTGGTTTCACCCGCGTAAATTTGGATCCCGTGGAAAATAGAGAATCATCCCATGACATCCGATGGGAACATTTTTTCGGGATAAAAACTATCCTACGTGTTATTCCAAGTTATTCTCTATGTGTGTGCCAAATTTCATGAAAATCGGTTCAGCAGTTTTTGCGTGAAGGAGTAACAAACAAACATACAAACATTCGCATTTATAATATTAATAGGATTAAGTAGGATGCCTTTCTTGAATCATTCAATTCAACACTTAAGTTTCTATCTGACATCAACATTTCTCGATCCAATAGTCCGGAGTCGTATAGTCGAGATCGGGATTACAGGGGCCGATGGGTCTGTGACGCCCGCATCCTGTGTAGATAGCGGCGATATTGAGATGCACGCGAGGTATGCCATGCATGCATGATAAGGTATGCCATGCATGATACTGGATGAAATGTTTAGGAGTATCACTTTCGAAATTAATGATTTTATCCCGCAGTCTGTTTTTGGGTGTCATGTAAAACGTTACAATACGTTACAGTTTCGGGTTTCGAAAGAATGTAACTTTTTTTTTGTAAGTGAAAGAAAAATCTCTTCAAGTTGACAAAATTAGGACAAATGTGACCTTTATTCTGGTCAATTCAAGTTAAAAAATGCGGATTTGTGTGGACGCTAAGGACCGCCACATCGCAAAGGTAAAAAAAATAACATAATTTGAGAAAGTAACAGAATATCAGTGCCTTCATTTGTCATGTATTAGTTGTAATAACATAAAATACACTCACTCAACACTCAACACTCGCTTTGTCAAGTCCAATTCTACACCTCATACGTTAAAATCCTTTGAGCCACAGCTAAGTGTATTGCATACGTACATTCATACATACATACATATTGTACATACTCTAAACACAATATTATCCTACATCTACATTCATTTAAAAAATGGGTTTGTTAATAATTCACTCTTTTTAATTGTTAAACAAAAAAACAAATGTCACTGACAAGTGCAAATGAGAATAAGTAATAAAGAACCAAGCGCGAGTGGGACTCGCGCACCGAGGGTTCCGTATTAATAAGAGGTATAGTAGTACCACAGAAATAAGTTACACCGATATACGAGTACATGCGCAGTAAACATTTTTTTGATAGGTGCGAAAATATTTCAGCCAATCACCAGACGCGGGAAATTCTTCATTCGCCATTGGTCAAGGGAGAGCTGGCTGTATTGGAATTCGCCGGTTGCTTAGCCTAATGTCAGTTGTCATAGGCTGTAAGTCATACAAACGTCAAAGTACAAATATTGCGAGCGAGGTAGCATGAGTTCACGTCGTGATATATTTTAAGCCTTATGTGTTGTGGAATAAGGTTATTATTTGAATTGGTGTTATAAATCGGATTAGATCGGCTTATATTGCACCCTTCTGCGTCAACGATGAAAGCCATTGTAACTTATTTTCGTGGTACTACTTCTATGAGCCTTACTTAACTTGAGAAACTTAAGTTGGCGTTTGCATTTGTACTGTATGGAATAAACTTTAAATATAAGTTTGTGAAGGATTTTATCAGTAATATAATCTCGATTTATTTGTATGGTGAGTTTATTATTTCTTACCAAATATTATAATCGACGCGAAGTAGACATAATATATCCCTGTATATTCTAGTCACCATACGCTCGTCAAAATATAGACATTACAATGTCATTTGATTGTGTTGACTCAGAAGTTAAATTTGTATGTGCTTCAAAGCATTGCAGATCTTACTATTTAACAGAAATTTCAGTTTGAATCTTTGAGAAAAAGGTCTGGACACAGGGACAACAAAGTTACCTTTTACCGTTTATCCCTTAAAGATACGGAACCCTAAAAATTGTCTCACCCCCTGCTGTTTATGTCGTTTTATGAAGATCGTATCTGCAATTATTATACAAATATTCATATTTGTACAATAATTATTCATAACTTTTATGAATCATAAAGTTGAAAAGACCGGCTAAGTGCGAGTCGGACTCGATCCATCTGTCATTTTAAGTTTTTTTATAATATAGTTTAAGGGGACAAACGAACACTTACCCACCAACCCCTTTCTCATGACTTCCGACGCCCATAGACATCCGCATAAAGGCTATACAGATGCGTGGCTGTTCCTCCTCCTATCTCCTCCATAGGCCACCATCGGGTTTCGGGCGGTGCATATGCGAGAGGCACCTCCCCAGTCGTGCCGGCCCAATTCGGCTGCATGCATGCTGCATGGCATTATCTGTTGCTATATGTATATTATACTAGTAGGTATATAACTACTAGTCTAAAAGCCTTAGTAGCTAACATTCTAATCAGAACATTAACAGGAACCTGTGACCCTAAGCCTATCGCTAATTGGCAGCCCCACTTGAAACTAATCACTCCACTCGATTTCGCGCGTGTGATTATTTGTTTATCATTGTTTAAATCAAGGGTTGTTTAGTTTCGAGGGCTTCTGATTTGACTGGGGGTTGCGTTTTTATGGTTCCGTACACGAAGAGAGGTAGTGCCATGCTGCATTGCAGCGAAATTGGGTGCAGCGCGATTGGGTAGGAACCTCTCTCCCGGTTCTTTGAGAGTAGCCGTTGGCCCATTAAAGGGGAGGGCGAACTGAGGGAAACGCATCTACTTAACTATCTAGCGGACGACCATGGTTGTCGGTAGTCATTAAAAATCCCCGACTGCTTTTTTGCCCCTTTATATTATACAAAAGGACAGACAGACGGACATCGGAGGATATCAAAAGGTTTCCAATACATTTTTTGTATATGAGCTTCGGCCGGAGTCGTAAAGGGGCGACCGCTCGGCTGCCATTCTGGACTGTATGAAAAAAAACTTTTTTTTTATAGCATAGGAGGCAAACGAGTAGTCAGTCAGATGTAAAGTGATCACCTACGCCCACAGACATCCGTAACACCAGAGGTCTAACAGATGCGTTGCCGACCTTTGAGGTAAGAATAAGCTCTTAGGGTCAATTCACACCAAAAGCGCGGCGAGGGGCAGTGAATCGGAGCGCAGTTTATGTGTCCTATGAATTTCAACTTTATTTCCATTGCTATAGTACATATTATCGAATTCTCGCGACTTCTGGAGCATTCCAGCGACTTCCCGCGCATTCCAGCGACTTCGCGGGAATCCGCGCGTCTCGTTTCTCATGTGATAATAAGTATTATAGTAATTATTATAAAGTTGAAATTCATATGACACATAAACTGCGCTCCGCTTCGCTGCCCTTCGCCGCGCTTTTGGTGTGAATTGACCCTTAGTCTAGTCTACGTTTTATACGGGTAAAACAACAGGGCATGGCTAGTATCTATTCTCCCTTCCGCTGATTAGTCAGGGCACAGAGGGCCACAGACAAACCATCAGTAAAATTAAGAGGCGTGATAAGTAAGAACAAAAGGCGCGGCACCGAGGGCGCACTCGTTCAATTCGAGAGGAAATCCCATTGAGTCCCCCCAGTAATGGGACGTGATCGAGTGGGGATCAGCGGAAGTACACGAGGGGGAGATTATTGTTTTTTTTGCATATATGACTATCTATAGGTTTATTTTGGACGTCTTTGATTACGCTGCAGATCATTAGCCCTATTTGTAACGAAATATTTTTTTTAAGTACAACTTCTATACCCGCTTCACAGACATGGGGAGTATGCTGGTTAGAGCGTTACAAAAATCACACATTAACAGCACAGGAAGTTGTCATTCAAATTCGTTTTTGTCTATATCTATATCTATACTATATAATAAATCTGTAGAGGGTCAATTCTGTACATTAAAAATATTGAAAAAATAAATAGCAGGGGGTGTTACTGGATCGATACCAAACCCAAATATGCGATTAAAAAATTTTTTGTCTGTCTGTCTGTATGTTCAGGCATCACGTGAAAATTAACTGTTCGATTTCGATGAAACTTGGTATACCTTATTATCCTGGGCGTAAAATGGGATACTTTTTATCCTGGAAAAATACGTGGGAAAAAAATAAATCCATCCACGCGAAGACCGACATCCGCGCGAACGGAGTCGCGGGCGGAAGCTATATTAAATAAAAATTATTATCATATGACATGTTATGTTATTGTAACTGCGGTAATGAATTTGTGTATTAAATCAATTAAGTTTCACTTCAGTTGTATGGTCTAAATCACACACTTTTTTATGAAAAAGGAGGCAAACGAGCTGGTGATTTGTGACTACCGGCGCCCATAAATATCCGCAAAACCAGGGGTGCAGACGCGTTGCCGGCCTTTGATAATATAGAGTTAATTCCCATATTCTAAGGTGTAAGGGCATATTTCATAGGATAGTATTATAGTGTCGATTTGATGTTATTTACCTACGTAATTCTTAATTACCACATTCATTTCTTTTTGTTTAGTACTAGAGGGCAAACGATGTGACAACTGTGCTGTCGCGTTTTGTGCGGAGTGTGAGTAGCCGGTATCCCATGGAGGTGGGAGGAGGAAGGAGTATAGCCTCTATGCGGATATCAATGAAGTAGTTATGAAAATGGCTCCGACTGCTCGTTTGCCACCTAAAAAAAATAAAAAAAATAAAAACTCCGCTACTCCGTGGTCGATAGTCATCATCTCCGACTGTTTGTTTGCTCCCTAATACTATAAACAACATTTGCAGTACCTGTGAGAAAGGCCATTATATAAATATTCACCATCAACATTTTCCCAGGACCGTTGTCTGACCACGCTCTGTTGACTACTTCGTGTAACCTTTTTACTGTCACTGTTTTATTACCCTTTTTTACAGGGGGAATACATTTATAGGCCTAGGAGCCCTGGTGGCCCCTAGACCTATGTCTAACTCGACCCGCAGTGCAATACCGACTAAACCCCTGTTGGTGAATTCAGCCACTAAAAAGGGTAGACTTCTTCTCCTTGGGGACAGTCCGGCTCCCTCTAAATGAAACCAGGTCGTGGGAACCGCGCAATGGGGTCAGGATACCATCCCGTTCCCTGGATCCAGTACCCTAGACGAGCACGCCATCGATGCCTCTGAATCGAACCCGCCGGTTATCCCAATCCACGCCATCAGCTAATTCAGAGTGACGGGCGATGACCCCTCAGTTAAGCTGCTCTTGGTCTGGCCTCTCCCCCAATCCTGCCCGGTATGGGTAGCCCTGTCCGGCATAGCCTTGGGGATCGCACTTCTTCGTGTTTTATTACCCTCCATTTATTTTGTCTATTCTTCATCAAATAATTAATCTATGCGTAAATAAAATAAACAATATTTGTTTTTTTTATTCTTTCATAGTATAGACAAACAAGCGAACAGCCCGACTCACTATTTTATAACAACATTGCATTATCTCATACTCTAAAGATTAGCACAGTCTATGGCGTAAGACGCTTGTAAACGTATAAAAAACCCAGAGCAACTAAAGATACTGTGCTTTGCCCAACTTAACGCCGTAAAGGTTTTTTTACAAGTTATTTACGATGTGCCAACTCCGCTAACCGTGCTAGGCGTAAATCAGTTATAATGTCGAGATAAAAGTTAATGGGCGCAGGTTGTAAATGTAGTTAAAGTTAATTTAATCCGTTTTATTAAACTGTATAATACAAATAAGTGGAAATATGGTAACCGCTCACATTTATCATTTGTTCTTGATAGCTGTTCATGAGTTTGTGAGACGGTTCAAGAACAGACAGCCGCTCAAAGGTTATTATCTTATTTATATGAGGGTATGTTATAGCTACTGGGACTAAACTTTTTCATAAAAAGAAAGAACAAAAAACATTGACTGCAGGTGCTTTGTTCATCCTACTCATACGTGAAATGATTAATTAAATAAAAATTAAATTAATTGATTGCGCAG
>LUGF01054872.1:58924-71160 GCA_001625245.1 Calycopis cecrops | reverse complement strand
CCCCCCCCCCCTCAACTCTAGTTGTCTGAGTGTGAGAAATCTAAAATATATACAAATATGCTGAAGATCACAATAGAAGCTTTTAACGAAAATTCGTTCGAGCGAGATATCATTATTAGTTTTTAAGCAATAATACATTTTCAAAAAATGCAAATACAACTTTGTCGTTCATATAAACGTTATGAAAAATTAAGTTGTTTTTATAGATAACCAGCTGCGCTCCGCGGTTTCACCCGCGCAAATTTCGATCCCGTGAAAAACTGGGTGTTTTATAGCATCCCATAGGAACATTTCGGGGTAAAATATATCCTATAAGTAATGGTAAAAGAAATTTTGAAATCGGTCCTGTAGTTTTTGAGCCTATTCAATACAAACATACAAAAATACAAAGGTTTCCTCTATATAATATTAGTATAGATGGTACGGTACCGTACGTGCGCGAGCCAGATTCGCACAAAGCGGGTTTTTTTATTCAGTTAATAAAGGTCAAAAAAAGACATTACCATCACACATGACGAACTCGAACGGCGATCGTCTGCGGAAGAACACGCGGTACTCGTCCGCGCCGGCCCGACCCGAGTCCGCTTCGTGGATGACTTCGTTAAACCACGGTATGTAGTGCGAGATGTAGACGAAGCGGGCGGGGGCGCCACAGCCCGGCCCGTGCATGCCGAACCCCAGCTGCGGGTTTATACTAGCTGTTACCCGCGACTTCGCTAGCGTGGTTTTAGAAGGGAGCCTATGGGGCCATAGGCTCCCTAAAATAGAGCTAGAACCATATAAAATCTAAGGTCCACGATTCGTTAATTTCAGTTAGCCTTTGATATAGCATTTATTAATACGGACACACATTTTATAATTGTATATTTTATACTTAAGAAATACTAGCTGCTAATCCACGGCTTTGTTCGCTTGGTTTTTCGCGATAAAAAGGAGCCGATGGCACTCTTCAGTCCTTGTCCATCTCCATACTAAATATCACATCGATTCGTTCTTCCGATTCGATGTACAAAAAGGACAAACAAACACACTTTCGCATTTATGATATTAGTATGGATAGTAAGAACAAGCCGGATTAAGCTCTGGCGGAGCTCGGGGCTTGGAGATGTTGGGGTTGAAAATGGGCCTTTTTTATGGTTATAACAATGATCTTAAGGCTTCTTAAGCCTTACGAGGCCCGAAGCTGTAGCCCCTCCAAAGCCCCCTGGAGTAAGAATAAGCGGCGCCCCTCGGAAGGGTCTCAGTCGTACGCGACTGCCACTGAAAAACTGATTCCCAAAATCTTCAATAAATTCTCTTAGACTTTAAAAACCTTTACCACACAACGCTCTTCATCTTATTATTTATGTATATTAATTGAAAGACTGAACGTTTTCTGGGGTCCTATTGTAAAGAATTCTTATACATTGCCTAGGAAAACACTTAAATACTCTCCTAAGTGGTATGGTGGTGGTGTAACCATATGGTACTTACTTCCACTTTGTGCTTATTACGAGTATTTCTATTATGATTATAACTTTTTAGCGAAATTTAAGAATTTTTTGAGAGTAAATTTACATAAGGCCCTGTTCAGATGAAGCGTTTTACGCGCGAGTCGACTCGTGTCCTTCTAGACGCAGCAAAGGTACCCGAATACCTCGACACGCCGCATGTCGCCTGTTTTACGACATATTATTAAATCGGCAACGCGCGAGCACCTACGCGCAAATGAACTCGCGCGTTAAATGCTTAATTTGAATAGTAAGAGGTAGTGGCACACTGCATGCTTGCATGCAGCCGAATCGGGCCGGCATGACCGGGGAGGTACCTCTCGCTTACACGAGCGCGGCGTGAAGTGACAGCTGTGTTATCGCGTTTCGTGCGGTGTGTAAGTAGTCGGTGGCCTATGGAGGTGGGAGGAGAAAGGAGGGCAGCGCATCTGTGTAGTTTCTATACGGATGTATATGTCGGGGGTCATGAAAATGACTCCGACTGCTCGTTTGCTCCCCTATACCATAAAAAAAAAGCCTCTAAGATCGCTGTGAGCGTTAGATCGAGGCCGTAATGTATGACTTTGGGGGAGGCTAGTATCCAGTCCACCTCATTTGACGACGAATCCACCGCTGAGGGGACACACCACGGAACAAAACAAGTCCTACCAGCATCCAGGAGCCGAAACCGTGCTTGGCGATGAGCGCGGCCCCGGAGTCCCAAACACAGGCGTGAGTCTGCACCGTGCTCTTCGCACATATGGGCACCACTGGCCTCATCCTCTTGTGACCGATCTGGAAACCATGGAGCATTAATTAAACCAATTATATAATTAATAAAAAAGAGCATACCTCATTCTTAAAGGTTGGCAACGCGTCTTCGAGACACCTAGTTTTGCGGATGTCTATGGGCGGCGGTTGTCGCTGACCACGTGCCCGGTTGACCCCTATGATATAAAAAAAAATAAATCTTCACCTATAGATATAAAAATGAATTGTTCTGTGTGTCCTTTATGCATAGAATCGTAAACTATGCATTTGACCATGCGGTGATCTTTAGCAAAGATATCGTACATGACTTCTTTTGAAAAATCTACATGAAAAATGGAATCATACCTATTTACAATGATACACTTCTTATTACTATTTACACTACACTATACTAATCTTAACTTTCACACTGAGTAAGTATGTGCTAGATAAATGACGATCGGGAAACATCGTTATGTACAAATTGACTGTATTTTTGACAAATACAGTCAATTTATACATAGCGACATTATAATTTTTTTATACAATTACAAATAGGTCACGGTCAAATTAAACATATGGGCCCGGGTGGATTTACCGACGAGGGCTGTCGATCGACGCCAGCGGTGATGGACGAAGGTGTCTTGCAGTCGGTCATCGGTGACCCCTCTGACGTTACGTAACTTTTGTTATATCAACGTAATAGTAATTTATAGTACATATTGGCAAAAAAAAACAGTATTTATTTCATTACATAATCGGAATGACAACCGAGTACTGAATACCCTACTGTAGTGATGAAAATGACTCAACAGTCAGCCTGTATATTACAAAATATGAGGTTGTACTGGACACAACATCGGTGCATTGTAGCAAATAAAACCAGAGCGATGTAACATTAAAATCTAGTAGTAGGTACTTCGCAACATTTATTTCGCTACCTTGAATTAAAGAGATTGTTATAATAAAACCTGTATACAATATATTGCGATATAATTAAATAATGCATTGCGGACAATTGGCAAATAGAAATTATGTAAAAACTTGGATAATACTTTATTCGTTTAATTAATTCACAAATTTTATTTCAACAATAAAGTTAATCATAATGAATAAATACTCCAATATTTTTACTATTTAATATGACATAATTAGCTTATTCCCTCGGCTTCTCCTACGTTCGATTTTTTTTTCAATAAAAAGTATCCTATGCCCTTTGTAATATGTCTAAGAATATGTGTACAAAGTTTCATAATTATCGTTTTTGGCGTGAAAGCGTAACAAACAAACTTATAATCACATATATAATAGGAGGATAGGATATAGGACTGCGACGGATCACAGGAGAGGCATGGTTCCCTTTACATTTTACATTCGAGGATCTGCCACAGCCCGCAGACCTCCAATCTCGTAGTTACCACGGACATTCCGATATTTACAGGTTTAATAGGAGTCGCGTGCGCAAGTGAAAGTGTGTGTGTGATGTCACCAGTGGGTTGCGTAAGTGTGCGTGAATTATATACAATTCAAAACGTTCACATTTATAAAAAAATAAAAATTAAAAAAATGTACGTACTTTATTTAAGACATTCATATACATTTCACCATAGTTTTATAAGATTACAAATAAACAACTTTAACATTTTATCGCGGGTTTTTTTAAATATTAAAAAGCCCGAGTCCACCCCTGACCTGTTAAATAATTATATAATTAATTAAAACCGCGATATAATATGTTAAAGTTGTTATTGTAATGAGTAATATTCGCGTAAACTTAAGGACATAATTGAATCTTATTACAATTAAGGGGCATTATTGTTATACTGATACTAATTGTACTTATTACAAGGTTGATAAAAGCGAGAGGCATTAAATTAAACCACATATATTATAAGTGCCTACAGTTAATCCGAAACTATTAAAAAAGTTTATAAGTATACGAAAACACTTTTCTCAAACAAGTTAAATAGTGAAAAAACGTAAACGTGCTTTGTACCGGCTCGTACAGCGAACGGCAACCTCGTACGGGGTGAAAGACCCCGGCCGGCCCATACTCGTTATCAGCTGACAGTACAACGTGTACGAACTGAGAAAAAACTTCAAGAAAAATTGCTGTGGCTAAACTATTGCTCCGATTGATCTGACTTTCCTGTGCAGTTGGTTATCTATAGACATGGGCCGCAGAGACGAAATTCGGCTAGGACGACATACATTTTGTGAAACATTTCTGGTTATCAAGGTGTGTTCTAGGCTGTAGCTCAGTCTTATATTCATTAATAAAGAATTGCTCAGCAAATCCCTGAACTTTTCATGTACAGGTAATATTTTAATAATAATAATGGGCCTTCGGCCATACCTTGTTTTGTTTTTTTTAACTAAACCTTACCTTTGCGTTTTCATAGAAGGTTTGACAAGCCGAATTCCTTATCAACTTCATTTCACGCAGTTCTTTACCTATCACCCCGGCAACTGTTGGTATAATAACATTGTATGTGAAAAAACTTATAAATAAGTTGAGCTGATACTCTTCAATGTGCTGAACCGATTTTTACCAAACATAGCCGAGAACCGCAGCAAGGAAACTGACTTTTTATGAAAACCGAATAGCGATCGGTCCATCCGTTTGCGAGGTCCGTTACCGCACACAATCACACATGTAAGATCGAAGCAAAAGTGAGGGTTGAAATTTAGCACAGACTAGATTCTAATCTACACATGAAAGTACTTTTCATACTGCATAAAGTACGGTTGTGGCAGATTTATTAAGTATTCGCCGTACCATCTCCAATTTTGACGGCATGCAGGTCTATGAAACTACCGCGGCGGACGGGCAAGCAAACGGGCAGCATCGGATCTGAAACGAGAACACATGAATAGAGTTTGCCATGTGGCATGGAAGCTGAATGGAGTCTGCAGTCATTGCGGCATGGCACTAGCTTTTACTAACTTAGTAGTCGGTATCAGTCAAGAGCACAAAATCTTCCAAGAACATTTAGCGGTCAGAAAGCTTTGTCCTGTGGATACCCAATAATTTTACCGAAGCCCTGGTCGGATTTGCAAAATTCTTTCTGTGTTTAATAGCCCATTTATCGAGGTAGCATATATATACATAAGGCTAGGACCAAAAAGAGAGAATAGGAGAGAAGAGATATGTGGGCTATGCAGGTAAAAACAATATATCACCATAGAGTTACTCCTCGCAAGTAAAGATAACTGCTCAGCTCCTCTAAGAGTGGAGGTCTTCTCCTGGTTGCTCACTCATACCTGCTCCCCTGCCGGTGACTCCTCGCGTTTTCAGGTGTAGCAGCGCCAGCGCGGAGTAGCTTATCTCCTGGCTGTACTCCGGGTGGAGGAAGTACTCGCTTACGCCCATTGTATACTTCTCCTTGTTGCTCCTCCATAATACGAATTTTGTATTGTTTCTGGAATTACAAGGAGCTTGAGAAGGAGGTACCTCTTGTTTACATGACACCGCCGTCAAGTGATCGCAAACCTGTCGCTTTCCCGCAGAAATAAGTTATGTGAGTGGGAGTATCGCAGAGATATGGACTGTCGATTAATTATCAAGTCATTGTTACTTGTGTTTAGTAGCACACACTTGCTATAGCATGTTTGCTGACGTTTCCCGGAGTGATGCTGCAAAAGAGTTTTTCAATTCAAAAAAATCTTTATTTACTCACATAAAGCCGACCGGTATCCGAGCAATGTCGTCGGCCGAGGCTATAGCGTACTCCGGGTGGATGAGCACACCGCTAGTCACTGCGAACTTTGTTCCTCCATGCACCACTACACACCAAATTCATTTTAGCTCGGACTATCAAATATGACAGCATTTTTAATCGACTAAAAGGCAGGTCCCTGATTTGTCGGGATGTTTTTAGGTTCAATTTCTCATTGATTCGATGACGGGTAAACCGATTTGGAAAATCATTTATTGTTCAAAAATTAAAATTTCCTAAGCAGTATTCAAATCATGATTTGATGCCCTTCACCAGATCATGATTTCATGGAGAAATCTAAATTCACATGCATGTGCAATAAGCTTTATAATGTTATATGAACATTTGCATATGCCTGCTGATGCTGATGGTAGAAGTTACGGCTCTGGGACGATTAGGAACGGTTTAGAAATAGGTAGTGTGTTACCAATTTTAAAACCTAGTAACTGTTTTAGACTAAATTGTATAGGAGCGCAAGAAACACGTTTTAAGTCAGCCATTCTAAACCTTCGCGCATGAGGACAGCTGGTAGACCCCCCGCGACCCCTCGCGTTCCCCGGCCGCCGGGTTTATTGACCTTATCTTCAGGAGGTACGCGATGCACTTATATCGCTCGTACGAAAAACTAAAATTATATTTATTTTTGAATGAAGCAATAAAATAGCAAGTTATGGAAGTCACAGAACAACTCTTGTTAGTTTCGTACCACCCGCCAGTGGTGGAGGGGAGGTCTGGGCCCCCCAGTCCTGATAGCTCATAGAGCTCCTCTAGCTCAAGACCCGTGTCGGCCACTTTTTTAGCTACCGCGCGTGAGCTGCTCCCCTCCGTCAGAGGGGGGGAAAGGAAGTCACCCGCGGCTGTCCTCCTGGCCAAGATAATAATAGTATAACCTATTAATCTCAATATTCCGGTTTGCCTCCTCCCAGATTAGCTGGGAAAGAAGGGGGGTCTGCACCCCATCGACCACAAATTACAGAGGCTCGAGCTACCTTAGGGCACTCGCTTCTCATACAGACGAAGCTGCACTGGGCTTTCAGTTCTGCTAGCGTAGATTCTATCTAAAAAAAAAACTGTTGTTAAAGATGATAGCTATCTACATCTGAGAGCTCGTTGGTGTTTTAAAAATAACCCTTATAAAGGACACGCACCGAATTCATGTTGGACGACGCCCAGCCATGGAAACCTGCCGAGATCAGGAATTGGTCCCTCAGGCAAAGCTTCACTAGGATCAATAGCGCATTGCATAGATGCCCATTTGATTGCGTAAACGCCTTCTGAAATAAAAAGAAATCAGCCAGTCATAGGGGACCGCTATCTAATAAGAATGACTATCTGAGCATATTTAGCGCCGCGTAGCTAGTACGAGTTAGCGTAGCCCAATTTTCCAGTGCTATGTAGCATGTTGCTGGCGAGAACTCATAACATTTTTCCAAAATAAGTTTCACTTCAATAAATATTATACATCGCGAGAGCAAGTGAAAATTTTAATGCACGTGGCAAAGGCAATAAGGGCAGGTAGGGCGAGTGAATGCCGCACGTCGCTCGCCTCAGCTTCCCTCAGCTGCAGCAAAACATTTTAAGCGCGGATAAAATGTTGGTCTTAAAAGTTTTGAAACAAGTGCGAGATAGTGCCATGCTGCATATTAATTGTTGATTGTTATGCCATTGTTGATTATAGATGCGTTGTCCTTCTTTTTTCCTCCCCTTAAAAGGGTCACCGGATACTCCACGTACCCCTCATTTTGCGGTGGTGTCATATGACCCAGAAGCATCTCGATTGTACTTTAGCAACGGCTACTTCTCACAGGACATTTTATAATAATACTTACATTTTATTACTTTGTATAAATACTTACTTTTTATTATAATTAATAAAACGTACACACGTAAGTTGTACACAAACATATTCACAATATTCCTATTCCCGCCATAAAAGTAAACAATGGTACAATGAGAATTTAATTGAACAATATATTTAATTATGAAAACCACTCGTATAACTAATGAAGTTATGTGCGTAGCATATTTCTCAATCGTTTGCAAACCGCGACATAAGTAGTGTAATCTTTGTGTGTATCTTTACAAAACAAAAATGTGAAATCGGGCCAAGTGCGGGACGACAGACACGTGAGTTTGGTTTGATGGTGACATTAAAAAACTGTTTTAATAAAAAACTATTTTTTTGATTTCAGATATCACACAAAAGTTATGGTTAGGTAGTCCATTGAATATCAACAGACTTACATGTTCCTTTCCTGCGGAAATTTAATTGATATTAATCTCCATTTTCTTATCTTTAAAATAATAAAAATCATTTTTTTTTCATTATTCTCGTACAAATAGTTACTTACGACTACGTTACGTACATACTTATAAGTTATAATTTTACCTATATACTACTTATATTACTAATACATATTTGAACTCAACTAAATAATAACCTGAAACGTATCTGAAAAATTTTAAACTTTGCTCTTAACACCATAAATTTTGAAAAAAACTATGCCCATGGCTTACAATGTTTTCACACAATATTTCACTAATTTGCTTATAGTAACAGCAATGTATGGCTATTTTTAGATTAAAACATACACGACTTTATTGTAATTTACATATTGTTACGTAAAGTTGTGTCCAGGTAGAAAGTCGTAATCGATAATATAATGTAATAAACCAAGGTACACGATAGTTCATTTCAGTTTGCCTTTTAGATAATTTTTATTATTAGATTGTTACATTATTATACATTTCATAATTGCACATAAATTCGATTAAATTCAAGTCTTTCTACAAAAGACACGAGTCGCTCGACTATACTTTACTTCTCATCGGACCACCTCCTATATAAAAAATGATGTATATTAAACGTCTATTAAAAAGCGATATAAACATCGTTAACGGACGACAAGTCCAGGTTAACGAACTATATATTTTTTTATATATTGAATTACTAGCTGCGCCCCGCGGTTTCACCCGCGTAAATTTAGACCCCGTGGAAAATAGAAAATCATACCATGGCATCCCATTGGAACATTTTTTCGCGATAAAAACAATCCTATATGTTAATCCAAGTTACTCTACTCTACTTAGTGTGTGCCAAATTTCATGAAATCGGTTCAGGCGTGAAGGAATAACAAACAAACAAACATACAAACTTTCACATTTATAATATTAGTAGGACTTACTATTTTTTTTAATTAGACCAATGAATGAGTATAGGTCATTTTCAAGAAATAGGTGAACAAATACTTTTTCTAAATATTTCCATCAATGAATGCTTCGAACCTGGTGCTTCAGCGACCGTGCGTCTATATTGTCCCGTATGTTGATAGTTTACAGTTTTGAACCGTAATCTTAAACGAGAGAGTTCTCACGTTTTCTTTGTATATAGAATTATGCCACTACCGTTTGTGAGCTATTGCAAACGGGTTGATTTTATCAGTCTTAACTAAATGAAGCCTATGATTAGCGGTTGCCCTTGCTTGGTATTGGCACCTGGGCTTTAAAGGCTGGCAGTCGTCAGAAGATCCGATCAGGTAAGTATAGAGACTTATCTGTATAGGCGTTGGTTGTCACCAAAAGGTAAAAACAGATGCCCTTTCGCGCATAAGCCATCGTAAAGGCGCGGACTCATCGCAGCGCACGGAGAGAATACGCACGTGCGTCAAGCTTTGCTTTGCAAGAAAATACATGTGCTTGTATCCACTGCAATCCACGGACACCGCTACGCATGAATTGACACACGTGGGTTGAAGTATGCGCGCACGCAGCTCAACGCTGGCAACGCCATGCACGCTGTACACGCGGTACACGGAAGCGAGGCCGTGGTTTCCACAAGGCATATGACTCAATACTGTGCTGTGCTACAGTTGTACAAATTCGTGTGTAGCGTGCGCTGTAGTGGAAACGTTGACCTACTTATTATCATCCCCAATAAATGAATACGTGCGCAGCGTGCGCTGCGGTGGGTCAGCGGCTTAAAAGATGTCTACTCCCTTCTCCTATGCTGTCATATTCATATCGATATCATAGATAGATATCAGAAAACTAATATGATAATTTCATTTCAGGTTAAAGACGACAACACATTCTAAATACTGCAGATGTTATATCACACCAGCACACTCCGCATCTGATGGTAAGTTCTCACACTGTCATTCATATGATGTATCGATTATGTATACATCGACATCGTATTGTTCACGTTATCGATATTGGACATCACTTATAATTTCAACATGGCTTTAGACACCACTACGAAAGTCCAAAATATCAAACACTCGGTAATGTTAGGTACGAGGTCAGAAGAACAAAATTGACCTCGACAAAACAAATATGGCGTCTTTAAACTACTTAATTAGTAGAGACGGTGTTTTGACCTCGTAAATTGTCGATTTCATTAGTAGATACGGTGTTTTGACATCATACTTAGGCGAAGGTATCTTAAAACTGAACTAGTCAAATCGATAAAGCAAGAAAACTTTACCAGGGATTTAACATCACCTTTACAAAGATTACACTTATAATGTTTCTGTTCTTCTATACTTAATATCTGCTTATTATATTTGTAAAAAAAAATGTTTTTTGTTTTTGTTTTTTTTTTGTTTATATCGAAATAGCACCAAACTACTGATCTTATTCAATCTTTCACTTATGGAAAGCTAAATTATTAGGACACGTTTTTAAACAAAATGGCCACAGGTCGACTGATAAAACTGTTTCGACTTTTTCAAATGTACGAGTATTTGTCAAAAAACGGCGACGCCACTCAATAATGCGTATATTTATGCCAATCTGAATGTTATTGGCTGTAACAGTTATTAACACTTAATAACAGATATTTTTTAAAACAGTTTCAAATCACTTTATTCCTTTTCTAATATAAGAAATTAAATGAAAATCAATATATATATATTCAAAACACTATTTTACCATTTATTCTCTGGTCTAGCATTGATCTCATAGTATATATAAAAATACCTATATATGTATAATAATACGTTTCGAAAAATACCAATTCCTAAGCTATCTAAATTTTCTAAACTTCCTTGCCGCGTTTCGTGCGGTTTGTAAGTATCAGGTGTCATAATTTTGCATATAACTATGGGCCTTCGTTTTTTATGAAAGGGAATTGGTTGTTTGACTACTTCATCATCATCAGCAGGAATACTTACACTGCTGGACATATGCCTTCGCCATTGAGCGGCAAAGGTCAGTAACATGCCACTTAACCAAGTCAAACTACTGCGTTGGAGGCCGTCCAACCCTCCGTCTTACGGTGGGGGCCGCCTCTCGAGAACCCATCTTCCCCAGCAGTTAGAGCCGGATCGAGATCGGCGATCGGTGATTTAGTCACATTTTTGGATCCCAGCGACCAGACGCTCCCCAGCGCGCACTTAAAACCGCCGAACGCGGCGATTTAGTGACGCCTGTCGACTGCGAGTCCGGCCTACTACTGCTATCTTGTGGCGACTGAGGCGAACTTTCGGCGGCTGCGCAAATTCGCGCGGAAGTAGCACTGCAAAAGGAGCGTCCTAGAAAGGGAGAAGCGACGACAAACGGGGGCAGACCATGGGTAGACGCTAGATAGCTAGAGTAAGACGACCTGGATCGGCAGACACCGAAGGCGTACATGTGATTTCCGCCCCAGAATGGGGCGGAGGACACAGGGACAAGCAGACAATAAAGAATTTGTAGGGAAGCGAAGCGTGCGCACCCGAAGGGGAAAATAGAACCCAAGTGACAGTAGGGTTGCGCACTCCCGCGATTAGGCCCGTATAACCGAGAGGTTGATAGGGCCATGGGTTGGTGGAGGGGCTTGTCGACTGCGACAGTCGTTAAAACGCGCGATTCCGATACAGCGACTGAACGCAAAGAGTCGCTGAATCGTGATGCAGCATCGATACAGTCGCAAAATCGCCCATCGCCGATGCTAAGAGTAGCGTGTGTGGTGTCGCCCTTATCGGTGTCCATGCTGCGATCACGTAATTGGTCTTCTAAAATTTCTATGTCTTACGTATAGAGACCGGTAACGCATTTTTATTGAACAACTTGTGTGGCAGGCAAGCAGGTGTGAGTGTTTCGCTTATAAGTTACTAGCGCCCGCGGTTTCACCCGCGTAAATCCCACAGGGATATTTTTTTGGGATAAAAAGTATCCTGTGTTAATCCAAGTTACCCTCTAAGTGTGTGCACATGAAAATCGGTTCAGCAGTTTTTGCGTGAAGGAGTATTTTTTTTTTTTTTGTTTTGGTATAGGAGGGCAAACGAGCAGTCGGAGCCATTTTCATGACTACCGA
>LUGF01054872.1:17995-30566 GCA_001625245.1 Calycopis cecrops | reverse complement strand
ATTAGGACATAGTCAATTCTATACTATTAAGTTTATCTAATAATTAAAGTGGAATTGTTCTATATCTACATATTCCGTCGTGTACACATGTTTCGTCGTGTACAGTAGTGTGACTAATAAATTTGGCAAAATATTTTAGTTTGTAGGGTATATGAAGTGATAAATAAAAAGACACAGTAATAAGGTAAATAATAAAACATAATTCATTCATTCATTCATTCGTTCAAGACACACTTTCTATTTTTACTACTTTAGATATCAGCAACACATTGTTTTTTTTTTCTATTTTTATTCATAGCATTTACTTAACATATTAATTATTATAATATTTTACGTAAAGTTGCGTAAATACATAACATAGTTTAAAATTTTATTTTTTTTTTATAATTTCAAGTTAAATATTTCTTCATTCATTTTTACGATCTATTTATAATTATTACTACCAGCTGTGATTTGCGGTTTCACCTGAGTTTAATCCACATACCTATTTTCTGCTAAATTTCATCTAAACTTGTTAAGTAGTCTTCACGTGAAAGAACAACAAATATATTTTTTTTTTAAATTTAAAAATATTAGTAGGATTTATCAATATATCGAGCACCAATGGTTCGCAATACCTGCGGTCACCCAATATGGCGCTAGACAACGCCTTACGTGCGTGGCCCCATCTTCCCTTTACCTAGAACAGCTAAATGAGCACTTAGCGATTAGCATAAACGGGCGGCGTTGATGGATCAATCTAGATAGTGTCAATTAGAACCGCGTATTTAATATACACATACTATTGAAGCGCCGCGGTTTCACACGCATAATTTCGACCTCGTGGTCATTGGGATGAAATACGCCGTATAAAGTACAAACTATTCCCAGGTCTGCTGGAGTTTCATGAAAATCGGTCAAGCAGTTTCCGTGCGTTTGGTTACAAACTGATACGACAATAATTGGACGGGCGTCGGCGGCAGTAGTTATTAATAGGAACTGATTGCTTGTTTGCACCCATGTGAAAAGCTGCTAGTCTCAACTGATAAATAATAGTCCGTCTCGCGATCATGTAACAGCTAGATTTTGATAAGAGGTAGTGCCACACTGCATGCTTGCATGCAGTCGAATTGGGCCGGCACGACCGGGGAGGTACCTCTCGCTTACACGAGACTGGCGTAAAGTGACAGCTGTGTGCTGTCGCGTTTCGTGCGGTGTGTAAGTAGCCGGTGGCCCATCTGTATAGCCTCTATGCGGATGTTTGTGGGCGTCGGTAGTCATGAAAATGGCTCCGGCTGCTCGTTTGCCCTACTATATCGTAAAAAAAAAAGATTTCTAACTCATAAATCTGATGGGGAAACCGACCACTGTTTCCACAAAGTGCCCAAGAGGAACTGATGATAATGATGATGGGGATCATCGTAAATGACATCGAAAGTGAGCGAAAGTGACGCGTGTAACGTGGTTACGTAACGTACTGCTCGTCACGGTTCGGCGCCGTGAGTTACGCGTCGATTGCGTGCGCAGAGGACGGGGAAGTGTGAATCCCTGTGTTGTGTTGTTTGTGGGCCCAATGGTCCATTAGTTATGGAGGGCTCGCGATACCAGCTTCGATACGATATATTATAAATATGTACTCTGCTAAAAGGGGGCAAACGAGCCCATTAGTTATGGGGGGATCGAGATACCAGCTTCGATACGATATACACTACTACTATAAGGGGGTCGACCGGTAATTACCGACAATTTTTATGCCTCTGAGGTCCCCAAGGTTATGCCGGACAGGGCCACTTATACCGGACAGGCTTGAGGAGAGAGGGCAGATTTAGAGCAGCTCAGCTGGAGGGTTCTCCACCCGTCCCTCTATATCAGCAGCCGGCGGCGTAGAGTGGGAAGAAAGGCGGATCCGATTCGGACGCATTAGTGGCGTGCTCCTTTGGATCCGGGGGTCGGGATGGGAACCTGATCCCATTACATTCCAAATAAAGCGACTGAAAGCACCCACAGGGATTGAATCGGTATTGGACTAAGACATAGGTCTAGGGGCCATCGGGCTTCTAGGTATCATACGTAAATGTATTTCCCTGCGTCAACAAAAAAAGGAGTATGCTAGTCTATACATATAATAAAACAGTAAAATTTAATGTCTTTACATTGAATATATTTACGAAAAACTAATTTTTGGGGGCGATTTTAAAATAGTAACAACACTTTTCTATGATTTTGAATTTTTTTGTTTGTCCGTTTGTTCGGGCTAATCTCCGAAACTACTGGACGGATTTTCATGAAACTTTACATTAATATAGCTTTCATATCAGAATAACATAATAAGTAAAAATTTTGAATAATTTTTGAAGTCCGAAATCCACGCTGGCGAAGCCGCGGGCGGAAGCTAGTATACAATAAAACACTACAATGGATGTTGTGTTAGTCATATTACGTGTTTAATTTCGCTCTCTAAACGCTGTCGATTTCAGATGCATATCACACATTTGTCACTTCCGCCTCCACGCTCCCTGCACATCAGTTGTTGCACGTTTGCGTAAAACAACCTTTATCATTGTCACTATCGTTAAAGTCACCTAGCGGAACTCCTGCAGGGCCGGATTTAAGCATAGGCAAGATAGGGCCGCAGCCACATCACAAAAAAATCGAGACAAACAGACTTAGACGATATAATCGATACATTTATTAATATGAAAATCAGAAGAAAAAGAATTTAGCTTGTTATTTTTTAATTTTGTTTAAATTTTATGTAGCCGTCTTATTTAATTACTCTTCTTTAACTTCACCTTAATAAAAACTTTCAACAGTTGACCACAAATAATTTGTGTGCCTCCACCACTTGCTCTGCCTAAATCCGGCGCTGCCTGGATGAGAAGTCCGGTAGTCCACGCCCTCTAAACTCTAGCCCCCTTAATAATAAACATAGAATAACTTTATCCAAGTAATAACCTGACATCTGTCAAATTCCATACTTTTTATGTGTTTTTTACTATGAAATTTGACAGATGTCAGTTTATTACTAGGTTATTACTTGGATAAAGTTATTCTATGTTTAATAATAAGGGGGTAGTGATACAATATTAAGACGGGGCACTTGCTACTCTAATGTTAAGTCACTAGTCTATACACTGCTCGCAGAATCGATAACGAACGAAATTAAATCTTGCTATATTTTAAGTTGAACTTAGTTACATATTATATGTATGTGCAAAATTTAAACTCGGTAGTAGTTTCGGTGTTTATCGCGGACAAACGTGACGCGTAATTTATTTATATTAAGATTTAAAATATACTTTGGAAATGATTAAAACTTGTTGAATATTTTAATTATTTTGATAAAAACTTGTATTTTTATCAGTCCTTTTTGCAATTTTACGATTTCCAATTAAGCTATTATAATATTTTATCTGAATCGTATCTTTTTAATAGTTTTTCTCGTGAGCTATAAAATTTACTATCGCAAATATCTTAGAAGCTTTACTTGATATTTAATAACTTGAGGAATACTTAATCTATTTTTATTAAAGAGGCTCTGCATGGCTGTATGCGTAAAGTCTGACCACAGACGCCTTAAGTTAACATATGCAGATGTATTTCCTTTCAATGGGCCACCGGTAACTCACAAAACGAAACGCGGCAGCACAGGTGTTGTCACTTTACCCCGGCGTCGTGTGAGCGAGAGGTACCCGGTCCTGCCGTGGTGCTTGAGAGGGATGTCCAAATGTAGGTATGGTACGTTTTGAAATCCCTAGTGACACTAAGCATTAAGACGAATTCTAACGACTTATCATTTATCAACATCGGTAGACCGTCTATTTTGTATTTTGTTCCCCTATCGTGAACAGGGCCTTGCTTTAAATTAGGTAATGCAGCGTTTTTCAATTAATGTAGCATTAAGCGTGAACGAATTATAATATGTACACAGTTACAGGTATATCTGTAGCGTCTAGTAATTATGAGGGAACACAGAAACAGACAAACATAACATTCAAGCCAAATACATAACCCTCCCTTTGGGTTTCGACACAGTCGGGTAAAAATACGGATACTTTGCCTGTACCTGTCATCATCATCGGCCTATTGCAGCCCACTGTTGGCCATAGGCCTCTCCAATACTGACCTCGATCTTCGGCTATCCTGTACCTGTAACTCAATAAAATTAATACCCATTTATCTCCTACGAGGGTTATTGTCAGATACAGTGTAATTTACTGTTTCGGTACAGCTTCACAAAGGTGATGTTTGCCGCTGTATCGCTTGCACTTATCTTCCATTTACATTTAGTCACTTAATTAAAAGCGTAACTCGAGTACAGTTTATTATGTAATCAGTCCGATATTATTTTGTGGTAACCTTTCTTTTAGCATTTATCTTCGAGTCTCCAGGATTTTTCCCACGAATACTCCCACTTTGTCCGGCAAGAGAACTTAAAGGGTCACTACTCGGTGTCCCAGAATCATGAATTTTGGCAAGAATTATGTTAAAGAACTTGATAATTATAAGTTAATTTCAATAGAACCATTACAAACTTATATTTCTAGTACTTTTCATCTGAAATTAGTGCTGTTTTTTTTTTGTTATAAGGGGGCAAACGGTCTTAGCCATTTTCATGACTACCTACGCCCATAGAGATCCGCCTGTGTTTGGAAGTTTTGTTTAGTCTTTGAACTTTGAAGGAAACCGTTCGAGCCCTGCTACCTTACCTTGACCATACGTCTTATTTACTTTATTTATTTATTGCGCCTCGCGTAAATTTCGATCCCCGTGGAAAATCATCCCATGGTAACCCATAGGAACATTTTTTCAGGATAAAAACTATCCTATGTGTTAATCCATATAACTCTCTATGTGTGTGTCAGATTTTATGAAAATCGGTTCAGCAGTTTTTGCGTGAAGGAGTAACAAACAAACAAACACACTTTCGCATTTATAATATTAGTAGGGATAGGAAATATTTCTCTTCCGCATACAAAATGATCCAAGCACCATCATAAGTATATGAAAATAAGTATTGCATTGCTTCAGCAATCGAAGACTTCAATCATGCATACTTCTACACCTCCACTACTTTTTGTAAGAGGTAATGCCATGCTGCACTGCACCCGAATTTGGCGGGCATGGCACCTGCGTACGACCGCGTTTCGTGCTGTGTTTCCGGGAGCGCGTAGAGGGGGACAGAGGGTAACGCCTTACTATCTGTACCTATAACCTCTATGCGGATGTATATGGGCGTCTGTAATCATAAAAACCTCCGACTACTCTCTTGGGCGGCAAACGAGCAGTAGGTGCTATTAATGACTACGTAAACTAACTATAAAGAAAACTAGGTACACAAAATCCTCCGTATTTAGTCGGTTAAAAAGAATACCTACTCTTTAAAATATCAATGGTGATATTATTTTTGTATTATTTATTACATTTTGTTATCGTTATGATTTTAATTATGATAATGATAATTTAGCCAACAACAAACCATTATCATATGCTAATCATATATTTAACATACTAAACATTTCTTAATTCGATTAATGTATCACGCTCAACGTATAATACATTGGAGGAGAAAAAATGTAAAATAAATGACGGCAACATTTAATTTTGTGTCGTCATTATTTACACACTTTAATGTATTCATCGGCAGCATAATGTATGCAGCATGCTTAAGAGCAGTTGATGAAAGAACTCGTTGCTACCCAATGTACGAGAGTGGACAGGAATTCAGCCTCCATGAGAGAAAGAGATATTTTGTGCTGACTGACAAAATTGGGATCTTTTGGACCTTGGAATGGGATTATACTTATTACAGAGTGGAGAGGAAACCGGCCCCTTTGGTCACATTTAAATATAATACAAAGTTATGTACTGTGCCATTCGTGCTCGTCTTCTCCAATCTGTAGGAAAGCGGTGGGTGTCACCCTTATTTGACTACCCACTTAGGCGCAAGTCTGATTTAGTTCTAACTATTTAGGGTCTAGCTTTTAGCAAATATCCGTGAGCCGTTAAATATACCTTAAGAATATAATTTTAGTCAAGTTTTATATAATCAATGGAGTGTGTTGTCACTTAATGGAAATTCATGTTATTAATTAATTCAATTTTACACAATATAATATAAACTATTTAAAAAAAAAATTGATAAATAGTGGAAACTGTATAGACACATATCTCTTGGAGTGATATTTTTTTTTACTTTAAAAGCATAATTTTAAGATGCCCCGCGACTTACGCCAAATCGAGCCAAACGTGCCATCCATCAAGCAGCAAAAAGTTATATTCCTACTTACTCTCAATAAACACATACTCAAAGTACAAAAGCCTGCGAAGGCTACAACAGCTTTAACAGTTATACCGTCACAATGTGAGGCCGATCAGCAATCACCCGAACCCATCAGTCCACAAAAACCGCCGAGTCTTCCGCGTGCCTCGCCCGGAATGTTAATGACGGGGGACGCCGAGTCGATACTCGTAATTATACCTCGTACATTATACCGATCTGCTTTGTGACGTTATTCCGTTAATATTTTTGTGGCGTGTTTGGTTTAGTTTTGTAAAGTTGTCCACTGACTTTATCTTTACGTCTCTTCGCAAGTCGAAATCATACCTCGTACATTATGCCGATCTGCTTTGTGACGTTATTCCGTTAATATTGTTGTGGCGTGTTTGGTTTAGTTTTGTTAATTTTTTCACTGGAATTTTTATGTTTACGTCTTTTCGCAAGTCGTAATTATACCTCGTACTTTATACCGATCTACTTTGTGACGTTATTCCGTTAATATTGTTATGGCGTGTTTGGTTTAGTTTTGTTATGTTGTCCACTGGAATTATTATATTTACGTCACTTCGCAAGTCGTAATTATACCTGGTACATTATACCGATCTACTTTGTGACGTTATTCCGTTAATATTATTGTGGCGTGTTTGGTTTAGTTTTGTTATGATGTCCACTGGAATTATTATATTTACGTCACTTCGCAAGTCGTAATTATACCTGGTACATTATACCGATCTACTTTGTGACGTTATTCCGTTAATATTGTTGTGGCGTGTTTGGTTTTGTTTCGTTTAGTTTTTACTTATGTATTCTCCGAATTTACACCGGGATCGGGACGCAATTTTAGCATATCCCTAACAACCTACTGGGTCACCGAAATCTAACAGACGCAAATTGCATGAACGCAGCAATATTAGCTATGCTTTCAAAATTGAAAACAAAAAATAGTATAAATTCCTTGATCACTGATAAACATTCTGGTGTGGTTTTTGAAAAGTTGTCAAATAGCCTATTATATTTTGTAGATAATATAGATCTACTTTGTGATGTTATTCCTTTGATATTATCGCGGGATGAAGTAATTTGGTTTATTTTAGTTATGCCCGACGTTGCATATCTTCATGTGTCACTAATCTTTGCGGCAGGTAACCTGCCATATATTTAATCAGAATTCGTTGCTTGTCCTCCTTTTTATCATTACATCTGTGCAGAAATCTGAAGAGACAATTATAGCATTTTCCCCACGATCAACTTTGTAACGTTATTCCGTTAACATTGTTGTTGGATCTCAATTAATTTAGATTTGTTTTTTGTTTTCACATTATACTTAGATACGTATTCTAATAAAATTCGTCGCATAATCTGTTTTAGCATCTACTTTGTGACGTTGTCCGTAACTACGTTATTACGCTGAACTGAATGAATTTCGTTTCAAAATCAAAATTGATTTCGTTTAGTCGAGCACATACTTCCAGCTCCTATGTTATTCTATATGTATAAACAATGATGATTTCCAGATAACTAAGATAGACACGACAGATAAAATAAGTTCCTTATCCGTTAATAGTTCAACTGCGGTGCCGTCGTATCGAATCAGCAGGACTGAGTATGCTCCAGTCACTTAGATGGCATCGCCGTTAAATGCTGGATGCGCTGTAGCGGTTTTCTCATGACAGACATGACATGACATGAAAGGTAACCCATCTGGGTGTTATGAACGAATAACGATGTGTGGATGTTCAAGCCATTTAGACTTTTATTTTCGGACCTGAACTTTTACTGTGGAAGCGAAGATAAGTCCAATAGAGTTTCATGGGATTTCTATGGGTGCTCGTCGACGAAACCAGGTTTGGGGTCTAAAGGGGGACCGACCCCTCACTCTCCCTCAGATGGGAGAGATGCATCCCGATATGACAATGTTTGTGATAGCTAAAGCTCGCACGCGGTAGCAGAGATGGCCTCTGCGCTGACGTGAACGAATGGCTCCTGGAGAGGATAATGACAGGGAGGCCCACCCCTTCACGCCGTTTAGACTGTAGCAGCGAACTTACATATGTACATAGTTATGTATTAATTATGCTCAAAAAATCTTAATGATGTTCGAGTTTACGCGAATATTGCGCTAATGCGCTGTAAAACTACTTTAATGCTGCTGCTGTGAAGCTTCTCAAACTGCCGTAATGCCTTGTTGTCAGGGACTTTACTTCCCATAAAGCAGGCGAGTAAAGTTAATATCCACACGGCAGAAAACAAACTTTTCTTCTTATGGCATAGGGGTGCAAACGAGCAGTTGGAGCCATTTTCATGACTACCGACGCCCATAGACATCCGCATAGAGGCTATGTAGCGCGTGCCTCCTTTCTCCTCCCACCTACATGGGCCCGGATTCTTACACACTTTAGACCTATCAGCGAAGATGATAAATGCAAATTAGTATCTATATCTTTAATAGTTTCAAATCACGACACGAAAACGTTTCACTCCAATTCTTTTCTTCTGTAATGGCCGGACCGGGCTGACTATTAAAATTGTTCCTATCCGATGAATATGTATAAATTGACAGTTCGCTAACGACATATTAAATGCTGTTAGGTTTACGACAGTAAAAACATTTATTTAAATTATATTACCGGCGTAAAAACAACATTTCCCGGTAAATATCTGTAACTGTTACTGTTTAGAGTTCAGTAGCCTAATAAAAAAGGCAGCTGCATAGGGACTGCTGGTGGAAGGGACCGCTTAGAACTATCATACAAAGGGCCTGCCGATAGAATTGAAAACTTAGGCTGTGTCCCCAGTAGGCCAACTGTTAGTGGCCGACTGAGTGAGCAGCAAAGTCGCGAACTAAAATTCGAGTTCAACTCAGATCAATTTTCGTAGGTCACAAGCAAACTGTTGTTTATTTTGCTATGAATCGGCCACTAACTTAGACAGTCGGCGTACGTAACGCTGCAAACAGCGTAAATTGAGCGCAAAACCAGCAAACTGGGGAAACTCCATTTCAAATATATGAAAGGGCGTACTTAACCGATTGGCCTCAAACTCAGTCCTCCACTAACAGTTTGCCTACTGGGGACACAGCCTAAAACTGTCTTTAAGTGCTCTACGTAACAAAATAATGTGGAGATACCTACGCTAATTAGTGACTGCTACGAAGCGCTACAGTAGCTCCACTACTCTGTGCTGTGTATAGCATGTTTGCTGAAACTACGTTTACGAACTCTAGACACTTTCCTCTGCCTTAACGCCGCGAAATTTTCACTTATTTAAAATAGAATCCTTCATGTTGTTGTCGAAGTTTGAAAACTACGCTAAAATACGGAACTTATTCGGATTTTTTGGTTTCTATCTTTATCTTTTGTACAAACGATGGCAATAGATATGTAAATATGTAAATTTTATGTAAATAAAACATTTTCTCCAAACGCTACTTTTAATATATCAAGGGCTATTAAACCGACTTTCAAAAGCGCGAGGTATTTTGTCTCGATTTTATTTGAGAGCAAAACATAATTAAATTGAAATGATAATGTTTTTATGTAAAATTTTATATATAAAAACCTCTTACCACGCATTTCTCGTCGAATTTGGAAGCGGCTTGTTATGTTTTTGTGTATATTCGTTAGGACTGACATAAGTTTATTGCAATGGTTTCTTATTCCAATGGTTCGACGGGATAGAGAGTGATACACTTGCAGAGGATTACCCAGGCCCAGGAGGGCCGCAGATAGAAGTCTCATTCGTCAAATTAGAATAAAAAAAACCGGCCAAGTGCGAGTCCGACTCGCACACCGAGGGTTCCGTAATCCAAACGTAATGCATGGTTTTCAATTATTGTAACTTTACGCCTGCCGTTTAAGTTGACAAATTTATATAAGCGGTTGCTCACACACATTTAGTAGGCAACGAATTACAGTTATAAGTTGATAATGATTTTTTTAATGATCTACATATAATTTACTAGTTTTCAGATTTATTCCTATATATGTGCTATAAGTTCTTACTTTTTGCCAAATTTCACAACTCCAGGTCAACGGGAAGTACCCGAAAGGTTTTTGGTTTTCGACAAAGTACGTTTTCATACAAAATTTTTTTTATTGCGTTAACTTAAAAGTGTGATTTTTTCAAGGCTTCAAGACTTAACTGGCCTCCGTATTTGACAAAAATTTCAGCTTAATCCCTTCACGCGTTTTAGAGAAAAAGGTCTTGACAGACGTAGAGACAGACGGACATCAAAGCGATCCTATAAGGGTTCTGTTTTTTCTCTTTGAGATACGGAACCCTAAAAATTAACAACTCATGTTACCTTCGCGTTATAATATTACCATATTACTAGGATATTAGCAAGGAAGCTGTACAAAAAAAGAAGATTTTCCCCTTTTTTGTCAGTAATGAACAAGATTCCTGATAAAAAGGGTTCACAATAAACCGGTCAGTTATCTGTAACCCTGATTTAACACTAACATTATACAGGCGTACGAACATAACCAGTTTCTCAAAAGAGATTACGCCACGTAATTAATTGATTGAATTATTTTACGCTACCTACAACGTTTGATAAAATTATGACGCTCATTTATATTCATTATGTTCGATTTTAATATTAAACGCCAATATCGATTAATGTGACAATGACTTGTTAGGGTTCCGTAGGTACCTCCAAATAAGTACAAGAAGCCTACTTTGTAAGATATTTTTGTTGTCTGCCTGTCCGTTTGTCCACAGTGCTGGATTAAGCTCTGACTTGGCCCGGGGTTAGAGACCTTGGACTTGACACAGAGGTCCCTTTTATATATAATAATAAGAATAATCTTAAGGCGCTTAAGCCTTACGAGACCCGGGGCTCCAGCCTTCCTAAGCCCCTACCAGGATCCGGCACTATATGTCTAGACTAGTCTTTTTAAAACCTAAAGAGCACTTCTGTTTACTTACAATTTTAAAATGAATCTAAAAATTGGTAATTTACAGCCATTTAGTCCGCATGGAATTTAAGAAAAGAATTAAGGTAAATTTCCAAAGTTATTGCCATTTTTTTATTTTTATATTACTAAAATAATTAAAATAAATATAAATTTCAAAATAAAAGCCTAAGTTACTCATTTTTACAATTTGTCTGCCAGTGAAAGTCCTGTCAAAGTCGCTGCAGTTTCACTTCACTTCAGCGCAGGTGCTCCTCAGTACAGTCAGAGTATAAACATCCTCATAGAGCTTTCGTATCTACGAAAACGAGGACCACGTAGATCCTTTTCCCTCCCTTCCTCGTTGCGAATTCAGGTCCCGCAGCCCAGCCATTGTTGGCAACCCTAACAACGACAACTACTGTTTCGGCTGCTGTCATGTTTCCTGGCGAAGACTTCCGCTGGGTGTGGTGGAATGCGCAGGCGCAGTCGGAGCACAGCATCAATAAATAGTAAAGAACACATGCGAGAAGCGGATATTTCTGTACACGTAGGGCTTGGCGTCTTTTCAAGCGTGCATAATTCGCCATTGTTCAGAGTGAACGTAAAATCTTATGGGATGGACATTCGCATGTGCAGAGCGGCAAGCTGTAGCGATTCATATAGTATATAAGCCTTGCAATCTGTGGTGAGGTACCAAATACCTATTAATATTGATCGGTCCACTGCTGGACTTAGGACTCTTTTAATGCTCTTCAAGAAGAACGTCCTCCTGCCTGGTGAATAACCAACAATTTAGTTCGACCAATTGATTTTGCCCGTTGAATTGTGGTTCATTATATTACTCATAGTCCAGTCATTTATAGATTTTGACCCGTGAATAATTTCTTGTTCTTCTTGTTCTTGAGTTTTTTTATAGTAGGTCACCTCGGGCGAGTCACTGGGAGTGTAAATTCAAAAAGTATATACGCAGGAGCGTATATTCAAAAAATATTTTTTTTCCAAAAAGAAAAAGTTTCTTGAATAACTCGGCCATTTTTTCTTTTACAGTAAAACCGCATAGACAAAATTTAAGGAAATTTGTTTCTCAACACGTTTAGTCCTTACAATTTTTCTTCTAGGATCGATATTTTGAAAATTAAATTAAATATTAAATATGAAAAAAAAACAAGAATTTCAAAATATTTTCATCATCTCGTTTATTTTCAACTTTACGGCGTAAATGATGAGTACTAAACTTGTAGTAAATGTAGAGAATCAAATTCTGAATAATTTTAGTTCCCGCTTTTTTTCCATATTTTTTTGTTTGTTTTTGTTCAGATTTTTTTAATACTGGAGATTCTATTCTCTACAACTTTGTTCTTCTTCATTCATGACGTAAAACGTGGAGATTTCAAATTTAATTTACAAAATGAAG
>LUGF01054872.1:4404-17988 GCA_001625245.1 Calycopis cecrops | reverse complement strand
CATATTTTTTTTCAGGTTAAAATTACAAAGAATCTGCTTACGTAATACTTGTATGATCCCAAATACCATAAAGAGAAAAAAACAGTAATAATGTTTTCAAAAATGGAAAAAAAGTAATTATGCGATCATAGACCTCTTTAATGTCTCGCATAAAGAATAGTGTAAAACTCGTTAAAACTAAACTAGAAATGTCATTAAACTCTTCGTCGTTTTTATTCGCTTCACTTTTAATACTAACCATTGATTGATCGTCGTCGTAGTTGAGACATATATAAATACGTATCATAATATTACCATATATAAATCAATATTACGATTTATCAGACGAATTTACGATCTGACATGGTAAACAAAAACGGGTTTGGAAATTAATTTTTAATTAAACGATATGTGTTTAACATATCAGTCGCAGCTACGGTTTACAAACCGGCTAAATATGAGACCACACGCGTACAAATTAGTGGTCATTAGTCTGTTAACTCCTTGTTTCCAGCAGCGCTGGGCCCAGGTGGGGGCTTAGGGGGGCAGACCCGGGCCCAGTAATTCTTAAGGGCCTGTGAAGATCGATTTTGTGTCCACAAAAGTGGAACTATAAGGTCCCCATAGTCCCCGACCCGGCCAGAGCTAAAGGTTTCCAGTAACATCTAGATGATTAGAATCCTTTTTAAGAGAACAATATGCGAGTAGATATCTAAGAAACATTTTCAAGGTCTCCAATGGGATAGAGTAAACAAAATTAGTAAAAAAAAAATTTGTATATTTACGAACATTTATATACATATAGTATAAGGAAAGATTTTTTTTTTTTTTTTTGGAGTTGCAGGGGAATGCATTTACGCACCGCTACCCAGGAGCCTGGGTTGGCTCAACCGGGTACAGTGATGGCAGTTCGTACATGGACTACTGACGTCCATAAAAATCCGTTTAATTAATGAGTTGTCCTCACTCCCTCTGTTCCAAAATTACACTAAATGTTACTCATAGCTGACACTTTAAGCTATTACTTATCAGCTACTTCCCCGGCCGTGCCGGCGAAATTTGCCTAAATTCTCGAATTTTGGTAACCGCTGGACCGAATTTGGGTCATTAAGTAGACTGTTTGATACGTAAAACAAATATAACTCGCATGTATAGTTGAAAATTTATGAATCTAAACGGTAATTTATTCATACCCGCTACGCTCACCGCTCGCTTATGCTCCGCGACCGCCGGTTTATATTGAAAACAACGTTGATAAAGAGGCACTAGGCGCACACAATAGCAGTTTCATTAAAGCGTTCTTATACAGCTGTCTATGTGTTTACAAAGTGCATGCGAAAGACAGGATTTACTCCGCCGCAAACCATAGAGTAAGTTTATATTTGAATTTCGAATATCTCTGAGGTTTAGGTAATTTTATCAGTGTATCTTAGACAGATTTGGGTGATGGATTCGAAAGACTAAAATTACAGTAATTTTTAGTTGTTTTTGTCGTAAATACGAAAAAAGTATAGTGTTCGGAAAACAATAGTGAAAATTTGTAGAAACATAAGTAAAAGTGCATTTTTTATTCCTTTGTGAGTTTATTTGTTTCAATGTTTATTTATAAGAACATATATCTGTACCCTTTTTTTCTACCTTTTCATTCTTGTAATGTATCATCTCTAGGGACCCTTCAGTAGTATTTGTATACTGTAAACGGGACTTAATCGCGTTATAAAATCGAAGTATTTACCTCGATTCTCGACGTTGCATCGCGGCCGAAACGTCGAGAATCGAGGTAAATACTTCGATTTTATAACGCGATTAAGTCCCGTTTACAGTATACAAATATGAATACAAATCGTGAAAGCTTAAAACCCTTCAGTAGTATTTCAGTGGCCCTAGCTACAACTGGGGATATAGTAATCTACTTACATACATACACTTCAAAACATTTCCCTCCTTATAAAGCAGTTGCATACATAAGAAAAGCTTTTTGCGAATATTTATGGGCATAGAAGTTACTTCGTTGGACTGCTCGTTATTACCCACATGCAAGAAAAAAAGCTGAAATTTAGAATCACGGCCCTGCTTACAATTACCAACTCCCAATTATTCTCCTGATATTATAAAAGTGAATGTGCGTTTGTCATTCTTTTACGCGAAAACTAATTAACGCGATTGAAATTTTGCACAGATTTAGACCTGAATTAAATCTACAAGCTTTTGCCCGCGGCTTTGCACGCGTTAAATTCGATGCATACATATAAACCTACCTCTTGAATCACTCTATCTAATAAAAAAAAACCATCAATATCTGTTGCGTAATTTTAAAAATCTAAGCATACAGACACAGACACGGCGGAAAGCGACTAGGTTTTAAACTATGTAGTGAATTTGAATAAAAACATTTTAATTTCATTTAAACCCACGCGCTGTACCTCTGCAGTGTACAACTGGTTTAACATATTTATAGCAACTGTTTAATTTAATTTCCGTTGTGTTAAGTTTTAACTAACATTGTCGTAACTCTGAACACCAATAAGGTGCTGTGGACACAAATAGAGTATTGCGGACAAAACGGAAACACCTTTACACCATAAAATTTATAGAAAAGTCGCAACTCGAATACCGTTCATTCTTATTACGTCATTTCCGTAGCTGGAACGTTGAATTACATTGGAGTGGTAGTTTGTTTTTATATAGCAGGGACGAACGAGCAGTCGAAGCCTTTCGGTGACCATCTCCCATTAACCTAAGGTCGTGCAGATGTGTTGCACTCGTTTACGCCTTCCGAGTGTCTACTATCACTTACCACATGCTGGTATCTATGCTGTGAAGCCAGTCCGGCCGCGGAGGTCCTCTGGTACCTCCCTGGTCTGGCCGGTCCCATTCCGCAGCAAAAAAACAAGTGTTCCCTTAAATATGGTGTTTTAAGATATGCAGATGATGATGCTGATTAGCTTGCACAAACCTATTCTGAAAACATACTTTGCTAGACAGAAGTCTAGTAAATCTTCCCCAAAAACATTGTATTCTAGTGAATGAAGACCGAACTATCTTCGGAATAAGTATTAAACCGATGTTTGTGTGAATGTCTAATATAAATCTAATAAGCGTTTAAATTTGTCTACTAATAGTCCTACTAGTGCTAGTAATAACTTTACTTGGCTAAAATAAAAACAAAAACCTTGAAAGAACTTACTCGCAATGACACGATTTTAAATTACTACTTGGTGTTATTCCCAAAACCTATTTTAGCGCATTAACACTAGCGATTCTAGAAAATCTTATTATTTGATTACCTTCCTTCTAGGTATACATATACCTAGAATTGAGAATCTAGTCTATTTTTAATGTCGTGACAGAGTACCTATCAGGTTAAAATGTTCTTAGCGCAGAAAACATGTTCTTGTTAATGATAAAGTCATTATAATAAGTGTCCCTAATGTGTCAGGACATGATGTTATCATTACTCAGAGTATGAAGCATTCGCTGAATATGAACTCAATTAGAAGAGACTAGAACAAATTTTAGTTGTCATTTTTTAAAGTATTTTTTTTTTATAGTATCAGGCTAACGAGCAATCGGAGCTAGTTTCATGACTACCGACATCCATAGTCATAGAGGGACCACCCATAGAGGTTATAGAAATGCGTTGCCCCCCTTCCTCCTCCCTCCATGGGCCACCGGCTACTTACACACCGCGCGAAACACGACAGCACTGCCACTGCACGCCGGTTTCGTATAAGCGAGAGGTCTCCTCATTTTTGCAATCGAACCATAGAAGCCTTTTCGCACTTCACTGACGCCCATAATCAATAGCACAACCAAAATGCATGTATGGCTCTACCCTCCAACATCCACCGGGAAATTACAAACTACTTTTGGTAAGAGGTAGTGCCACATTGCGTGCTTGCATGCAGTCGAATTGGGCCGGCACGACCGGGGAGGTACCTCTCGCTTACACGAGACTGACGTAAAGTGACAACTGTGTGCTGTCGCGATTCGTGCGGTGTGTAAGTAGCCGGTGGCCCATGGAGGTGGTAGGAGAAAGGAGGGCATCGCATCTGTATAGCCTCTATGCGGATGTTTGTGGGCGTCGGTAGTCATGAAAATGGCTCCGGCTGCTCGTTTGCACTCCTATATACCTATCGTAAAAAAAAAAGAAAACTACACGAATGTCAAATTCATAAAACTTTATTTTCTCTCCACAATACACAATACAGTATTTAAGCAGTACAAAATAAACAAATACAAATTGTGTTGATATTGTGTGGGAGACTGGTGCATAAGCTAGACATTAGAGGTCTGTGTTTCGGTAAAAAAATCAAAACTATCAAAATTAGAAATTGCCATGGATCCTGCGCTTAAAGAAGCCTTACTAGGAAGCAAAAGATCTACAATCTAACAAATCCTGGCCCGAATTAGTTGCAATGCAGAATTTAGACTATCTATTTATACTTTGCAGTTCAACATTCTTATCGCATTGAATGGTGCATTATTAATGTTATGCGCGTGTTATAAATAGAAATGCATCTAACGTTGCGTCACTTGGACTTGAACCAATATTGTCTAGCGTTCTGTGTCAAATGTAAAAATAACTTCGATTTTAATGTAAAGTAAATAATGTTTATGAAATACGTGCTATCCATATAAATGATCTATGGGCAAACCGATGAGCAACCAAGAGGTTTCGATTCTTTTCCCCTAACCTTGAGTTTAATGTTCAGTTTCTTTTAGTATATCAAAATCAAAATCAAAATAATTTTATTCAAAATAGAATTTAAAAAATTGCTTTTTGAACGTCAAAAAATTTCATCTACCACCGATTCAACCCTAGCCCTGTCCTGAGAAGAACCGGCGAAACAAACTGAGCTCAACTATAAGTGGGCCAATATGCAGTTGGAACCTTATTACTACCGTCGCCCCTATCGTCTTAATTGTTCTTTTGGCCTCTTGCCTTACCTCCAGGCCACCGGAAGTCACAAACCCAGCGCCGGATTAAGCTCTGGCGGGCTCCGTGGCTTGAAGACCTTGGAATTTGATGAGGGAGCCCTTTTATTGATACAAAAATTATCATAAGGTCCTTAAGCCTTACCGCTCTGCCACGGACACAGCGGTGCGATTTGCGGCGCGGCGAGCGGCGAGGTGAGCGGCAAGACGTGACCTACAAAATGTATGCGCCATGCCACGACCACAGTGCAGCGGTGCGATTTGCGGCGCGGCGAGCGGCGAGGCAATACTCGACGCGCGAGTGAGAGAGAGACAGACGATCCGCTCACCGCGCCGCAATTCGCACCATTGTGTCCGTGGTCAGGCCGTTATGGAGATCCGAGACTGCAGCCACCGTAAGCCGCATACCTAGATCCAGCACTGCGTAAACCTTACGGGACAGCTGTCGCTTTGTGTATCTTGTGAACGAAAGGCACCGATCTTGCCGGTTCAAATCGGCTGCAATTGCTATCTGAAATTCACAGGACAGCTACTCAACTTACTATTCCATACATAGATTTAGAATTGTTCTCACTACGTGAAAGATGTACAAAGCGTGGGAGCGAGACATTCAAATTAACTTCCAATCATTCGAAAAGAAAAGAGACAGTAGATGAAGTACAAATGAGACAATTATTTTACGCTAGTAAGAGGCCATAGCGGACCAATTACATAATAATGACAAAGTCATATAATTATGTGTTTTTGTGTTTCCTCTGTCTACGGGGTTTTTGTCGTTTTTGTAGTAGGTAATTCTGACATTTGTCAAATATTTTTTTGTCTCGCCTTTGTTCTGACATTGTGTATCTTGTACATTTTAAATCTATGATTCCATATGTAAAACGTGGAAACGTTTCCGTAGGCGTTAACGCAACTAAATTACTGATCTTTCAGAGGTATCTCAAATAGCAATGAGTGCATGAAGAGCCCACCCATACGCAAAATAGGCCCAAGCGTCGACTTGTAGAGAGCGGCCATAGTTGCATTAACGAACACATATATATATCGATATATTTCATCCGATATACGAAACATCGGATGTAATTAAAATCACATTCCAATACTTTTTTATATGAATTCCTTTAATTACGGATGAGTTAAAATAAAATGTACGCCGAGTTTTTGAAACACTAGCTTTCGCAATAACGGAACGTAACGACAGAAATACTAATTAGTATTGATGTAGGTATTCATACGAATTAATATAGAAAAGTATTGGAATATTATTTTATTACATCCGATGTTTCGTATATCGGATGAAATGTATCGATATATATATCGATACTAAGTGGTTCAATAATATCGGGTTGAAGCTATATATGGAGAACATATTATATCGATATGTCGTACGAAAACGGACCTTAAATGGCAGGTCGGTTGTTATTTGCCGTTTCGCGTGCTTGTGCCGCAAAATAAGACGTCACGGTGTTTCCTGAAGGTGCCCAGGCCACGGAATCAGTGAATTCTCTGGTCTTCGACTGGCAAGAACACAGCAGTCGTCAGATACGTAAATCTAGCATGCATGCATACAGGTGCTCTCTGCCGATAGACGCAGTATTTTCAGACTGTCAACGATTTGGTAATTATTGCCGGCACAAGGCGGCGCGGCGCGGCGCAACGGCAGGGGTTGAATGTAAACGCTCGTTGTAGTTCAACAGTTCACCGCTAGATGTCACTGTACACATTTCATTAAATTCCTACATCGCGCTAACGAAAACCCTTGCCTTTTGACCACCTCTTCTCGTGTTCGCTGTATTCTGCGAAGTTAAATATACTTAGGAGAATATTTTTTTGAGTCTTAAACAGACTTATAAAATTTAAAGATAACATTGGATTATGGCCTGCGCTTTATGCCAGAGATAGATCTGCAGAGATCGTGAGTAACCTGGATTTATCATATTAAACATAAATAGTAATAAATATTAAATAGTGCTACGCTTCATGCATGCAGCCGAATTGAGCCGGCACGACTGGGGAGGTACCTCTCGCTTACACGACACCGGCGTAAAGTGACAGGCGACAGCTGTGGACGTAAAAAAAAATATCAACTACGTATGAAACATACATGTTTAGTTGATAAATCAGATTCCACGACGAAGGCATAGATCGAAGCCAGTGATGTACATTAATGAGCGAGATGAGAAATTGTCTGTGGTCCCTTTACGTCCCACGTCCATAAGCTCGCTCATCACCATCCGTCAGGGCGGCCGTAAACGACAGCGGATCTAATCACAACACTCATATTATAATTTACGACCGCCACAGGCTGGAGTGACACAAGAGGGCAGACTAGAGCAGGGGTGGCCAACTGGCGAGATTAGTTCTTGATCGAGATCGACTGTGCCAATGGAAAGTTGGGTCTATCATTGCCATATTTCATGACATTTCAAACGAAACAGCTGATAATTCAGGTAGGTATAACTCAGGATATACTCTCTATAACTCATGTAGCCTGTAGGCACCTACATATATGTTTTTGTCTCGACCACACGCTACGACAGGTTGGCCACCTCTGCTCTTAGCTATAGTCTATAGTGTGTAGGGTGACACAAGTGGATCTGTGCCGGCGTGAGTGAAATATTAACGAGACACACACGTTACGTTCTTATATAGATATTATTAGCGTACTGCTCATGAACTACGAGTATTTGACATTAATGATAAATGTGCTCTTTAAAAAAGGTCAAACTACTATAGTTTCGCTAGCAAATCTAGTTTATATTATTTGTAAAAAAAATATAAAAAGAGACAATAAATACACTTGAACTTGGAGCACAACGAGATGACGAGATTGCTGTAGATCCAAAGGGATATATTATTTTGCAGAGAAAGTTATAACGGCGGGAAGTTATTTTGGCACTAGTAATGCTTCACGGATGTCGATGGCTCTAGATTCAGGCAAATCACCTAACATAAGCTTGTAATGATTAATATTGCTTCCGTCCTCGAAAATATTCACCTTTATTACAAGAGAAATAAATATTCGTAAACATTATATCAAAATCAAGATAAGAATCGACATAATCCATATTCATTAATTATTTCGATCGGAGAAAAGTTGTAGAACCACTGAACATCGTCGGCCATATTTTATACTTTTTAAATATCGAATGTAACAGAATACAGAAATGTTTTGGTGGCGGCCAGCTTTTTATTGCCTTTAAATTTCGAACACAATTTGATTTACGAATGTCATTAAAGATAAATTATAATGTTAATCAATGACAAGCGAGCATTGATGACATAATCTAGGCGATAAAATGGCTGCGTAGAAATGTTTTGTGCGCATTTCAAACTCGGCAGAAACGAAGCTGTTAAACTAACCATGTCATGTTATAATACGATTTATTTTATTTTATTACTTAAATATTCAGTCTTGGAGCCATACTATAGTTACAAATTCCAATAATTAAAAAGTTTTAACTACTTACCTACTTCAAAATTCATGTCGCCAATCTTCGATGCCAGTAACAAAATAACGGTCTTGATGTTCATTGAAAGTCAATTAGTTTTACAGAGTGGACCGCAGAAGGCTGATGATAATGATCGGTGTTGCCTGTTCCAAACTTTATAGTACAAGAGGGAAACGAGAAGTCGGGACCTCTTGATGACAGCTGAGCACCGAAGCATAATTATTAGAAAGCAGATATTTTACCCTCACTCCATTCTCCCCGCAGTGGCGCACCGAAAACACGCAAACCGCACAAAACGTGACAGAATAGCTACTTTGCAACGGCACATATCTGATGATAACGCAAGTAATAAAAACGTTTATCAATTGCAAATTATTCGACAAACGACAGACCAATATGTAAGGAATACGCCATAACTTACACAGACTACTCAAATAATTTATAAGATGTTTATCAGCATCCAAATACTTTACCTTTTCGAGATATTTCTCGACATAATTGCGACAACTCGTAGAATACATTACAATGGCATTAGAACGATTCGATTAAAAAATGGCGGAGAATCGATTCCGATTCGATACAGCTTTCGATTTCGAGATAAGAATACGAGTTTGTAACAGATTATAAAGTAATATATTTATGATTCCCCGTTATTGTATTCTACGAGCCAAGAATGTAAAAACTGCGTGATGGAAAGATATCCATTAAAAGTCATGATGGCAAATTGACGGGATATCGAAGTTCTTTTTGCTTTGAAATTGTATTTTTTATAATATAGGAGACAAGCAAGCAGTGAAGTCAGTGATACATCGAAGATATTTTTATTTTGATGGTTACTCTTGGCGGCAGTCAGGTCACCGATAGCAAGTGATCAACGAGATCTGCAATACCGCAGGATCGCAGGCAAGAGATTGTGGTTAGAAGCGTTGGCGGCCCTTATTTTTTTGTTATTTTTTTTTGACACAGAGGAATTTTCAATTTATATATGATATCTAGGTGACCGAGTGATACCTATGTCGGACTCGACACTTAGTGCAAGACCGATTTAACCCCTGCGGGTGCTTTCAGCCGCTATAATTGGAGGGTCCCGGATCTGCAGGCAACAGGATCCTTCCAGCGACAGGCTGGCCTCGCCAAAAAAGGCCAAAGACGACTTCTTCTCCCTGGGGACTGCCCGGCTAGCGACGGTTGGCGGCCTTGCGGAGACGTTGTATTGTCAATTATCACCCACATAACATCAAGTTGTACGTCTGTGTGTGGAGTTCAGTAGTTACCAAAATATCCGACTGCTCGTTATAACGACAGCGAGATGAGGGAGCAACAGTTGCATCACCTCGCCGGTCAGCCGTGTGACGGAGATGGAAGTGACGTACAAACAGACGTACATTACTGAGATCCCGCAGCGCTCTGACGGCTCATGCGTGTTGTTTTGACCCGACGTGATCTCGCCGGTCCAAACAAACCGACCGAAACATTGTCAAATATCATTATTATCACTATGATAATGAGGCAGTTGATTTTTTATAATACCCACGTAGTACAAGCACTACATGCATGCATGTAGCCGAATTGGGCAGGCACGACCGAAGAGGTACCTCTCCGATCGTGCCTGCCGGAGTAAGGCAACAGTGCTGTCACGTTTTGTGCGATGTGTAATAATTATGTACTATCGAATTCATGCGCTTTATTCAACTTCAGAAAGAAAGTTTTAGATCTTATCTTAATATATTTTAGAGATGTGCCGACTATTACTTTGGCCGAGTAGTCGACTAGCGGGATGCAAAATGGCCGACTAGTCGGCCTACTAATCGGCCAAATCGATCGAGATCTATGATGCCTAAAAATTGGTATATATCCACTTTTACATAAAAAGTTCCTGAAAACCGACTGATACTACTAAACTGACGTGATACTAGACCAGTGTCGATAATTTTTGAAACCAAAAAAAATCGTAGTAGAATGAAATCTATTAGAAAATGTTGAGAATATTACAAAAATGAAAGGAAAAATAAATTACGGTCGATTCGAGGTCGGGAAGTGGGAGAGGGTGAGTTTTTAAGGGTTAAAATCGGTTTATCTCGATTTCCGGCAAAACTACAAGTCTTATGGAAAAAAGTTTAATGGCAAAGTTGTAGGTACTAAGAAGATCTACAACTTTTGTATTTACACTTTTTTCTCATAACCTCAAAATTCACATGAAAAACTCAAAAAAACCACGTTTTTGGTTTTTTATTTTTATCTTTTACAAAAATATTTTTTTTTTCGTGAAATTTGGTGAGAACTTACCTTTATATATACCGGCTGGACGCTGCAGGGGAAAAGAAATGATTAAACAATCAAAATTTTTGTTCAATGCAATTCTGTCTGCATACATTTATGAAGAAATACCTAAAAAGTAAGAAGATAGTCGGCGGTCTTTGCCGACTAGTCGTCGACTAAAGTGTCCGACTAGTCGGCTTACAGCCTTACTGACTAGTCGGAACATCTCTAATATACGACAGCTCAGCATTTGCCAAAACCCTGGTATATAGGGTAAAGATGCCTATTATGAGACAGTTGCCAAATATGAGATAGTCAGGTTTTGGCGACACTAATAACGGCAGCTATTTGTTGCTAGTGTCCTTAGAAGCAGTGCGGGAACAGATCAAAACTAGTGTTACTGCCTCTCCGCCCGCGGTGAAGTTTGCTCGTATGCGTGCGTTTTTCTACGAAACCACAAAACTAGATTTTTGTCATCCAAATTTTATGAGGTATGTTAAATCTTTATTACTACAATTATTTATTTAAATTTAACTTCGTCACGTCAATTATATTGTTAATTTTACAATTCCTTTGCAATTTTTTTTGTATTTTCTATGTCAAAAAATAATGGGGAGCCATTTTGTTTAACGTAGACATTTTCCTAATATGAGACATGTGGGGTCCCCTAAAATGAGATATCTCATATTGGAATATATAGAAATATAATGTATAAAAAACTTGATTTTAGATGTCACCAATGAGGAGAAGGAACCTGGAAAGGAAAGGAAAGGATACGGAAGATCAAAGAGGCGAAAAATGGGCTAAATGTCACGGATGTTTCAAGTGGGCACATGAAGATTGTGGAGAAGTAACAACAAACAGATTTCTGTGCTTATTGTGATCTAAGAAAATAAAAGAAAATTTTTATATGTGCCATTTAAATATCTACACAGGGTGTAACAGACAACGTAACGATAACTTAGCATAGTAACTCGGCCCGCAAAACTATGAAACTTATCCGAAATGAAATGAAAAAAAAAAATTGATTTTTAATACTTACATCTCGCGCGCGACATATTATAAGAAGTCAAAAAATAAATTTATTTTCCAGATATAAGCTCCATAGTGAAAGTTGTTCAGTTTCATGAGATGAGTCTTCATGCTAAGTAATCGTTACGCTGTCTGTTACACCCTGTATATCTATAGATATCAGACTGACAGATTTATAATCTTAAGTTGAAAAAACCGGCCAAATGCGAGTCGGATTCGCACACCGAGGGTTCCGTAGGAACGGTAGGTATGAGCAAAAGTAATAGACGTTGAGAAAATTACACTTCCCTGCGACAAGTTGACTAACATATATATGCGGGTGCTTGCATACATTTAGTATGAAACGAACTACATGCATAAGTTGGTAATGATTTTTCCAGTGATATAAATTTTATTTACCAATTTTTAGATTTATTCCTATAATATGTATACTGTAAGGTCTTACTTCTTGCCAAATTTCAGAATTCTAGCTCAACGGGGAGTACCCTATAAATTTTCGAAAAAGTGCGTTTTCATACAAAATTTGTGCATAAATGGCTATAACTTTTTATTGCGTTAACTTAGTAGTGTGATTTTTTTAAGGCCTCAAGAAGTAACTGACCTCCGTATATGACAAAAATTTCAGCTTAATCCCTTCACGCGTTTTAGAGAAAAAGGTCTTGACAGACGTACAGACAGACGGACAACAAAGCTATCCTATAAGGGTTCCGTTTTTTCTCTTTGAGATACGGAACCCTAAAAATATTTTTTTATTCTTAATTTTTATTGTTCAATTAATTATTATTTTTATATAGGTATGTGTCATTTAAAGTCACTGTGTAGATACATCTAATGTACCTTAAAATAATAGATCTTTGGATTTGTTAATTTTTGATACCGATTTCATTATTATAATTAGGATAAGTCACTTTAAATTATACTTGTATTATGAAGTCATTACTAGACGTTACATAGAAATACTTTTCTAAAAAAATCTCAATAAAAAGTTTAATTTTTAGTTTTGTTTTTTTGTTTTTTCTTTCAAACGTATATAATGTACCTAATATGAGATACTATCTCATATAAGGAACCTCTAGTATCTCATATTAGGAGACCATTTTTCTGAGACGTCATTTCTGACTTTTCTAAGATTATTTGATGTAACAAAAAAAATAGTTATAGTTAATGCTAAACAGTCTTTTATACTCAAACTACACTAAATACCGAATCGAATAACATAATTTTCATAGTTATCAGTAGAATCAGATTATTTTTATGGCAAAAAAACAAAATGGTATCTCATATTCGGCATCCTTACCCTATAACCTCGTGTTGCATGTTTGTCAATGTTTAAATCAAATCGCAAATGTTCATGGTCGTCATACCTTCAGACGGCACTAGCGTTGGTGGTTCTGCCGCCCACCCAGGGCTGGTAAATGAGTGTAAATGGGTTTCCCCGTGTCACCATAAAAAAAAATTAATAAGCGTGATCCCTTACCACCAGCGCGGGATTAATCTAAGGGTCCCGGCCCTTGGAGACCTTGCAGTTGTCTTTAAGGCTTACGGAGCCCGGGACTGCAGCCCCCTTAAGCCCCTACCAGGTTCCAGCGATACTTACCACCACTACTGCTGTATATGAACTAGTTCCGTTCGTTCCAGTGATGCGGTGAGCGCATGGGTGGCGGAGCCCTGCTGGAGGCGGCGACACGCGGCGACGCCGGCCGGGTCGCCAGTCTCGTGCGCGCGGGCGCTCCCGTCGACGTCTGCGATGAGGTAAATAACCTTTTTTTTGTTAACGTTTACGTCTCTGCTGCTGCTGAACTGCTCTTAGTCTGGCCTCTCGTCCCAAACCTGTCCGGTACGGGTATAGTCTCTGTCCGGCATAGCCTTGGCTCAAGTACGCGCCCCTATCACGTCAAGGTGGCATCCTCTTCAGAAGGGGTGG
>LUGF01054852.1:0-14452 GCA_001625245.1 Calycopis cecrops | reverse complement strand
TTTCCCAATGCATGGATTGGAAGAGATGGACCAATACAATTTGTATAGTGTCAAACTAAATAAATAAATAAATAAATAAATAAAGCTTTATTTCATTCCATACAAAAAATATTACATTACCACAATAACGCTTATTACATAATTATTTAAGACATATCAAATTACATTATTATAAAAAATTACATTATTAGAAATTGGATTGGTTGAGCATTAAATTTGATATAAAAATAGAATTATAATTGTTAATAAATATTTACATTAATAAATTGTTATTATTCAGATGATTATTATTGTATATAGAATATTATTTTTATTTTTGTATGGACCCCCATTGGGTAAAAGCCTCCTCCAAGGAATGCCACGTGTTTCTGTCTTTGGCAATGCTTAACCAGTCACGTCCTGCTATATTTCTTAATTCGTCTGCCCATCGGGCGTGTGGGCGCCCTCTGGATCTTGTTCCACCTGGGCCTGACCACTCCACTACTCTATGGGTCCATCTATTATCTTTATACCTAGCTAGGTGACCGGCCCATTTCCATTTCCTTTGTAGTGAAAAGGTTAGAGCGTCTGTAACTTTAGTTTTCTTCCGGATTTCCTCGTTTCTTACCTTATCTTTGAGCTTTAAGCCTAAGGTACTTCTCTCCATTCGCCTTTGAGTGGTCATGATTTTTATTTTTGTTTTGGTGTCGAATGTCCAGGTTTGACAGCCATAAGTCAAGCATGGCAAAATAGCCGTATCCATTACTATTTTCTTTAGAGTAAGTGGTATCTGTGATTTGAAAATGTTTTTATATTATGCCCAGTATTTGTTCCAGGTGATGGCGACTCTACGGTTTACCTCTTCGGTGTTTCTATTTTTATTAAAGGATATTTGTTTACCTAGATATATATATTGTTTCACATATTCGAGAGGTTTACCTTCAATCATGATTTGTGATTTGTAGTGGTTCGTCATAACTTTTGTTTTGTCGAGGTTCATTTCTAAACCGACTTTTGAACTCACTTGTTGTAATTCATCGATCATTACTTGTAGTTGTTGGAAACACTCTGAGAACAGGATAATATCATCGGCAAATCTTAAGTGACTCAGAAAGTGTCCGTTTATATTTATACCACGTCGGGACCACGGTAGGCTTTGCATTACATATTGTAGAACGGCTATAAATAATTTTGGAGAGATAGGGTCACCCTGTCTCACTCCTCTCTTGATGTTGATTGCTGTGCCTACTCTATCTAGCCTTACTCTGCTTATGCTATTATTATAAATATATTTTAATATGTTTATATATTTTTCCTTTATATTTAGTGACTGCAAAGCTTCCCAGATGCTATCGTGTGATATTGAGTCGAAAGCTTTTTTGTAGTCTATAAAAGCTACGTAGAGGGGTTTGTTAAATTCAACATATTTTTCAATAATTTGGTCTACAACTTGAATGTGGTCGATTGTGCTAAAACCACTTCTGAATCCAGCTTGTTCTATTGGTTGCTGTTCATCAATTAATGGGGATATTCTATCAAGAAGACTGGAGGCGAACAATTTATAAAAACAAGGCATGAGACTTATGGGGCGGTAATTCCCTATGTCAGTTGGATCACCTTTCTTGTATAATAATATTATTTCTGATTCCATCCAAATTAGTGGTACGGTTTCTTCTTCTAGTATTTTGTTCCATAAGATAGTAATTGGTGTCAGAAGTAGAGTCTTAGCATATTTTATACATTCGTTTGTAATCCCGTCAGGTCCCGGGCTCTTTTCTGGCTTAAGTTTAAATATTTGTTTCAGTATCTCCGGCTCACAGAACGGTTGTATAAGGGAAACGTCAGTGGATTTATAAACAGTATTGCTATATTGTGGTGTGTCGGGCTGGCTGTAGAGAGTAGCGTAGAAACTGGTAGCCGCGTTTATGATCTCTATGCGGGAGTTGGTTTTGTTGTTGTTTGGCTGGAGTGATGTTATCCAGGATTTCGATTTGGATAATTCTTTGTCAGCTTTTTTAGTGGATCTAAATGTTACCAGATGTTTTTGTATTGTGTTTGTCCTGTAGACGTTGTAGCATTGTCTTATTTCTTTGTTGGTACTTTTATACAGTAGTTTTAATTTTTCTTTGTCCGTCTTATTTAAAATTAGCTTGTTTTGTAATTTGCTTCTTTCTTTCATAAGTTCTAACGCTTTGGGTGACAGTATTTTACACTTTTCTTGTCTTAATAAATTTTTTAAACTCATTTTTATACAGTGAGCGATTTTTTCGTAGTAACCTTCAGCTTTATAATCGTTTTGGGTCATAGTAAGTTCGGATATATGGTTTTGAAAGTTTTTATGGTACATTTCCTGTTCTGCTAGGGTTTTCAACTTTGTAGATGTTTTAGAAAACGTTCGTCTACATTTCTATGTCGGTTTGAGGTGAATTGAGGCTCTTAATAACCTATGGTCTGATCCGAAGGAAAATGATGAAAGAACTTCATACTTAGCTATCAAGTGGCTTTTTGAGATCATAATGAAGTCTATTTCATTCTTTGTGTTTCTATCCGGAGAGATCCAGGTCCATCTGTTCTTGGGTTTTTGTTTAAACTTTGTATTTACAATTTTTAGGTTATGTTCAAGTGCATATTGAATAAGTCTCTCGCCTCGTTTACTTCTGTTTCCATAACCGTACTCGCCTGTGACTGCACGTTCGCATTTTTTTGGAGTTCCGATTTGTGCGTTAAAGTCGCCCATGGAAATAATATAATTAGTGGATATAGAGTCATGGGCTTTCGCTAAATCTTTGTAAAAATCATTTATTTCTTCTTGCGATGAGTTTTCAGTGGGTGCATAGGCTTGAAATATTGCGAAAGTTATTTTTGACAATTCGATTTCTAAAACACACACTCTTTCAGATACACCGGTGAATGAAATTATATTACTTTTATACTTTTTCCTAACTAGGAATCCTACTCCATATAATCCTTTTGTCTGACCTATATAGTAAAAGATGTATTCATGGTCTTCGGTTATGTTTTCTCCTAGGCGTCGGACTTCACATAAGCCTATTATATCGTGATTTATTTCTTCTAGCGATGCTTTCAGCTCAATGAGTTTTTGTTCTGTAGATAATGATCTTGTGTGCAAATATTAATGATATCGATTTTCCTTGGAGGGTTTTGGTCTAACTCTCCCGCGGTGACCGGCCGTACTGGGAGGTATGTGGTGGGTAGAGGGCCCGATCTGGATTGCTATGCTGTGTTATGGCGCGTTGTTGTAGTCTGACTTTGCATTGATTTGGTCTCAGTGAGGGTTAATTTAGGTTTTTGTATTATATAATTTTTAATGTCTACTTTGTTTTTCTTCGTAGATTTCTTGTTGTATTTTGTATCTTGGCAATTAGGGTGAGATGTCTCCGGTGATTCCGATAGGTTTCTCTTGTTTGTTTGATTTCGAGGAGAGTTCTGTTTATTTTTTAATACTATAAGTTTGTCATATTTTATAAAAGCAGTGTTACCTGCGTCCTTTTCTTTCTGTAATTGTATTTGGAGCTCTTTACGCTTGTTTAAAACCTCGATCGGGTGTCAAACTAACTGACTGACAAATAAATAAATATCTGTGTACAAATTACATCAATCGATCTAAACCTGACTGACTGATGATAATTGTAATTATATTAATTATTCATGTTTGTAATAATTGTAATTAATAAATTATGATAATAATAATTTTAGTCTTTAATTTCTAGAAAACCTCATAAAAATAATTAAAAAAAACGTTTTTAGATTGCAAAAGAAAAATAAATTTGTTTACATTTTTTTTAAATCATTTTGTTATTCAATCAAAAAATAAGCTATTAATGTGATTTTTGCATATCAGTCCGAACAGAGTCGATGCATTAGATTAAGGAAATAGTGAAGTTATTATTATTTTTTTAACAATATTCGCATACCGTTCGAATGGGGATAGACTGTAGAAGTTTTGGAAAAATCCGAAGATCACTATCTTTCTTACTTTTTTTAGTAGCCGTGTAAACTTCAATGCTCAGTCAATTTTTACCACTTTAGAAAACTTTGAGGAATAATAATAAAAAAACTAGATGATATTTATTTGGTAGTAAATTTAGATTTGATTTAGTTCTACATTAATGCTCGTCAAAATTAAGTCTTTACTTTGAGGCTACTCCGAATAGTCTTTTTTTATTTGTTTTTAAATGTATTATTTTGGGTTTTTGCTGAAATTACTAAAAAAAAATATATAAAAATAATCATCATCAAATAGGGCATGGAACGTGTTATGGTAGCTGAAACAATAGAAAATGAACCCTTCTACACGGGAAATCTTTTTGGCCTCCGATGCCCCAAACAACCTGTATAACTCGCTGTCGTCGACGAGAACTTCTCAAATCACAAACAATATCCAACTCCGCAGTAACAGCGCCCCCGTCAGCCTCGCACGCCCAGTGACCAGCAGTTGAGGTTGGACGCGAGAGTAAATTATCTCGAGGTGTTTATATAACTCGCTCTCGTAGACAGAACTTCACAAACAATACCCAACTCCGCAGTAACAGCGCCCCCGTCAGCCTCGCACGCCCAGTGACCAGCAGCTGAGGTTGGGCGCGAGAGTAAATTATCTCGAAGTGTTTATATAACTCGCTCTCGTAGACAGAACTTCACAAACAATATCCAACCCCGCAGTAACAGCGCCCCCGTCAGCCTCGCACGCCCAGTGACCAGCAGCTGAGGTTGGGCGCGAGAGTAAATTATCTCGAAGTGTTTATATAACTCGCTCTCGTAGACGAGAACTTCACAAACAAATGAAAGCACGAAAGAAAAAATATCTTGGTATTATTATGTATTATTTTAAACTAAAAATTTTAATTTTTGTACGTAATTTACAAATTTTAGTACCTACTCGATCTTGAAAAACGTTACTTGTGAGCATGTAAGTTTGTAACTGTAAGTTTTTATGAATAGGTCCCTTTTTCTTATCTGCCATCGTATTAAAATAATCCACAAAAAATGTTTGTTTAAATCGCATTTCTCTCCGAAAATACAAAATGGGATACGCCTACAAATGCTTTTACGCTTGGACCGTGCGGGTATAATTCAATTATTTCTCAAAAAGCTGAAGCACTCGCCACTCCTACCCATCAAAGGCCCAGCTATAACAGAACGTAGCGGACGTAGCGACATTTACTCTCGCGGTCTCGTGGGGTGAAAGTTCAGTAATAGATCAGATGGCAGGCTCGAGTCTCGGCGACATTCGAAAAGTTTTGTTAGATTTTTTTTAGTATTAATAAGAGATAAGTGTTCGAAGGTGATAGGGAAAAGAGAAAATAGCGAGTGCCACTGTGTCTGTGCGCACACTTGTGCTCTATAATATGTGGTGGTGAGGATATCTACTTATACATTAAAACGTCAGCCGAGTATGGAATTTGGCTCACTTATAGTTTACGTGTAAGAGAAGTGCAGAACTACTACAGTACTGTAACATCTGCCGGGAGTACTTGGGATCTGGCGTACCTTTTGCTCCCATGGCAGTGTTATCTGAAAACCCTAATTGCTAACTGTTTCTAACTATACTGTGCCATCTGGCTGAAAGGAGGAGAAATATGAACACTTATAATGAATAGCAATTAAATCTTTATTGCGCAGTATCTTACATATTTACATTTTTATTTATAAAACCTAAGCCTTATTTACGAGTTCGACTTTCATTCTTCATATATGAATGTAATCTGAAAAATCTATCATTTTGTCAAACAAGAAAGTTCCTTTCTTGTTTGAATTTAAACATATTTTTCTTAATAGAAAAATATGTCAAACATAGAGGTTTCATTTGGAATATGGAGTTTCCATATTACATCATCCCCTCTCCCCTAAAAGAATTTTGACTAAACCTAGGCAAAATTATACAAACCAACAAATATAATTCAGCTACCTAACGGAGGAAATTATTGTAGACAGAAATACAGATCTTTCTTAAGATGAAATAACTTGATCTTAAAGATAAAAAAAATTCCATAAAATCTAATCTCAATATTCCAAGTGGAATTTTCTTACCGTTTATTAAGATCCAGCTGTCCATGGTCAAAAACCCCCGAAAAAAAAACCATGGCGATCTGTTTACGCAAATAATCAAAAAAAAATATTTAATCTACCTTCCTATCATCAGACATAACATACAAATTAAATCTAACATAATAACATATCTACTTTATACATTGTCTTCAAAAGTTACCTGCCTAACCGATCACGAAAATTTTCTTAGAAACTTTCATTTCATTCACAATACTAGTCACAGAAATTGGAATTATGTTTATATTCGATTTTGCTCCTTATCATAACTCGTCAATTAATACAATTTTGGTAGGACACAAAGTCAACACAAAGTCAAAGTTATATCCACCGCGATTACATCAACTGAAGAACTAGAGGCAAATAAACAAGGCAAGTGTGAGGAAAATAAAACCCTCTCTAATCGATTTAAAGAAATTCCAGCTTTGACTACGACGTACACAATTCAATGATGGCAACGCTGATTTGTTGTGAATCAGTTATATTATCACCGTCAAAGATCTTTCACTCCGATTTTACCAGATTGATTCATCCTCTAGACTCCCTCTACGACCTGACGAACTTGGAAGCACAAACCAGACTGATAATTCATCTAGCCCACATATGCTATGCATGTATGTGTTTATAGCTTGTATTCCTCATCCAATCAGTACTCGAGTTCATCCGAATCTGAATTCCATCGCTACGTTCCCTCGCAAACATCTCACATCATTCCATCATCAGACTAACTAAAGAAAAAAATTATTAATTAAATTCCACCATCCATTTTCGTTCGGGCGTCTCCCTTGCATTCAGTCGCAGTCATCCGTCCTGGCATGCTACGCATATCTTGTTAGGAGCCTTCATTTGGTTTTAATCCTCTCACTGATGCCCATCGCATATCAGACTTAAAATCAGCAATGCCATCTGTGCACCTCATTGCACCTATTGTCCGCTTCTTTGTTCACAGCATATGAAATAGAAAATATATTTGTACATATGTTCTTATATTGGAGTTATTGCTGCATTGCATCCCCTCAATGACCTATTATAAACCTATAAACCTAAGGAAAAGTAACCATTCATTACTACCTAACCATTTACGTTACGTACGTCGTACGTACGTTGTAACCGCTCAATGACCTATCTTAAACCTATATCCCTACATCAAGCTACCTATATGCATCTATATATGCAAACCTACAACTATTCAGTGCCCATCACTTAAAATCATCCTACTCCGAACCTACTCCGTAAATAATTCATCCACCTATTATAAATAAACCTATATCTCCTTATGTCACATTCCATAACCACCGCATTTTATTCACTCGATACGCAAATCCTATTCCTTTCCCTATACCTACCAGTATTCCCTTAATCGCGTCACTACACTATTCCTTCGATGCAAGAACACTATCCCTTCGATGCGTAATTCCTATTCACATCGAATCACTATTTATCATACCATACCATACTTAACTTATAATCCCTAATGAATCATTTGAATTGAAAGTTATTCAAATAAATACCGATATGGAATTTATTGACAATTCAATCTTGACAATTCTTTACTAGACTTCTAACCGTACGACACAAACCTCATTGAACGATATTGTCAAATAACATCTTTTTCTTATTTTGACAACCGTCATATTCTGACAATATACCCTTTATATTTTACAATATAAAATTCTATTTTATATTATTTCTACAATATACATCCTATACACATACCTAAGCTCGCATTATATATTACAAAATGCATCCTATACCTATATGTCACATGTATTTTACACTAACTATATACGACAATATCTTCGTCTCCGCCATCGCTTTAATTCCGTGATTATAAATCATTTAAAAATTCGGAAAGCCCATCATTTCCTTCTCTAAACCTACTCAGCGCGTGTGCTTTGAAGTAATCACAGTTGAATATATATCCGCTGAACATCTTGTAGCCAACTCCGTAAAAATATAATAAACGCAGTAACTCTTATGGGACAATACACGCAGCAATTCTTATGAAACAATACACGCAGCAATTCTTATGAAACTTCTATAGCCCTATATCAATTTCTTCGTCTTCCTTCTGAAGGACCACCGGAAACCCATAAATTGCATAACATGACGACGGCACGCGGGGGCAGTCACCACACACAGGCCATCTTCTAACGTAGTTGTCCCCATTCTAACGTAATACGCGTAATGCCCCCCATGAACCATAAAACATGACCACTTAACTTTCGATTTTGTGCATTTTCGGACATGCACTATACATATCCTCTCTCCTCTTCCTCTTCAGGGTTTTGCGCTGCATCATTGTAACGCTGGTTCCCTCTTCGAGATCTACCCGGCGCCTCCACCACTTGTAACATCTGCCGGGAGTACTTGGGATCTGGCGTAGCTTTTGCTCCCATGGCAGTGTTATCTGAAAACCCTAATTGCTAACTGTTTCTAACTATACTGTGCCATCTGGCTGAAAGGAGGAGAAATATGAACACTTATAATGAATAGCAATTAAATCTTTATTGCGCAGTATCTTACATATTTACATTTTTATTTATAAAACCTAAGCCTTATTTACGAGTTCGACTTTCATTCTTCATATATGAATGTAATCTGAAAAATCTATCATTTTGTCAAACAAGAAAGTTCCTTTCTTGTTTGAATTTAAACATATTTTTCTTAATAGAAAAATATGTCAAACATAGAGGTTTCATTTGGAATATGGAGTTTCCATATTACAGTACCTATTTTAATGTAATAAATAAAACTTTACACACACTACCATGAATAATTTGACAAATTGATATACAAGACACATGAAATTATTGATGAAGTTTCTGTGTATTTTGCAAGTGTTGAAAATCCGACTAATATTATAAATGCGAAAGTTTGTATGTTTGTTTGTTACTTCTTCACGCAAAAACAGATGACCCGATTTTCATAAAATTTGGCCCACATATAGATATCCTCTATATGTGGGCCAAATTTTATGAAAACTTGGGTTAATACATAGGATGGTTTTTATCTCGAAAAAAATGTTCCTATGGGATGCCATGGGATGATTTTCAATTTTTTACGGGATCAAAATTTACGCGGGTGAAACCGCGGGACGCAGCTAGTTCTATATAAATTGTTTCCCTTAAATTACGATGTCATAACATGTCATATGAAAAGTTTCACTAAGATCAAATGTCGATCTTCGCGGGATCACTAGTTATTATTAAAGCTCTAACACCCCACACTCGTCACAAATCCATTAGACATGAGACTTTTCGTCAACACATTCATAAACATTGCACAGGACCGAACAAAACTTGTGATGAATTATAAAAGATACCAACATTCACTATGAAGAAAATACTCGTAACTTCGCAGTAAATTGCTTAAGAATTCTGAACTATCACATTTCTGCTATTGCGTGGTTTCTTCAATTACATTTCCATTTCTCACAACTCTTGAACGAAGTATGAGCGCAGTACAAGTTATCAGTTCTATGGCTTTATAAAGCAAACTTTAATATTATAGCAGAACGAATTCATGTTTTAAGGACTTCTCAAAGTATTATTTAATTTAGATTCAAACAAGATAGAAATGGCATTTATACAAGAGAGGTTCTTGTGTACTCAATATTAACTACAGGGTCCGCACCGCGTTACCGGGCATATTCGACTTGCGCAGTAACAAGTTACTACTTGTCGTAGATTGTTGATGAAAGTGTCGCTGTGTTTAATACAAATGAAGGCTTAGTAACAATGGAGACCTGGACCTCGTCGCGTCGAGCTTATGCCGTGGAGACGTTTTTAAAAATGGTGATTCTGTGACTGTTACTCAAAGAAAGTTTCGTACTCACTTTTCATCAGGGCATCAGCCCCCGTGGGAAAGTTCCTACTCGTAATACCATTCCGAATTGGATTCAGAATTTTTGTGGGACTGGTTGGACTGAAATTTGGTGTAATAGGCACTATTTTTTTGAAGAAGGTGGAAGAGCAGTCACTGTAAACTCAGAGCGCTATCAGACTACGTTGCGTGAATATCTCGTCCCGGAATTGCGTCGCCGCCGCCTGAGTCGTTGTCAGATTTACTTTCAACAAGATGGAGCGACCTGTCACACTTCCAATGATTCCATCGCTGAAATAAGGTTATTTCCTGGAAAAGTCATATCAAAGAGAGGAGACATTGACTGGCCTCCCTGCTCGCCCGATCTCACCCCATGCGAGTATTTTCTATGGGGATACCTCAAGAACAAGGTGTATATCAATACGTCAAGCACTCTGGATGAGTTGAAAGATAAGATCAGACAAGAAATTCGTTCTATACCTCGAAACATGTTGGAGAAGGTGATGGCAAATTTTGCACACAGAGTAGATGAGTGTATCGAAAATGAGGGTCGGCATTTGACTAACGTTGTTTTCCATAAGTAAAATATGATACCAACAAAACATCAAACATTATCTAACCTTACTTTACTGTCTTCATATTAAAATACATTATTATTATCATACCTCAGAAATAACATGTGTACCTTTATTTCTAAAACCATCAGGCAACGCTGGCGGACCCTGTACATTTCACCATACTGGCAAGTTTAGTCAATATGGACATAAACATCTTAACAATACGTGCAGTAGTAAAAATGTCTAAATCTATTTATCATGTGCTAATCGGTATTACAGCCACATTGGACCGGCGCGACCAGGGAGGAGGATCTCCCCTCACTTGACGCCGCCGCTGAGTGACAGCCGTCAGCCAGACTGTCGGCTGTCAGCTGTCGGCTGTCGGCTGTCGGCTGTCGGCTGTCGGCTGTCGAGTTACTTGCGCGCTGCGAGCTTCGGTCGGCCTGCTGGAGGGGAAGAGGAGGGAGGCCACCGTGCCTGCACGACTGTTACCAGGACATGGGCACCGGTAGTTAGCAGAAGGTCAACATCCGGTCGCGTTTCGACAATGATACAAGTGCAACAATTATTTCGTTGTCTACGTCAAAGTGTCTGAGATATGGAATTTGAAAATACACGGTTTATTGGTTTAATACGATTTAATACGATGCAAGCGACGCGACGTCAGGAAACAAAAGCCTTAAGCTAGATACGCTTTCCTAGAAAACCAATTACTAGGAAGGGCAACCGCGAGCAAAAAGACGGCCTTTAAGGCAATGAAATGCACTGGAATGAAATTTCACGTGAAATTACCTACAAGTATTATCTGCAATGTCTCGTTAAATAACAAGATCACGTGTTGTACCAAGTGATAAGAGAAAACGAGACAAGTTAGTGTTACATGCAGACACAGAACCGTGTACATACCGGCTTAAACTTAACGTGTCGACCTGATGGTGGAACTAAAATGTATGTACGGTGATACACTTCAAGTCGGGATATAATATTATTACAATATTATGAAGGGCGAAAGTCATTCCTGAATTTGCGCTGCATTTTAAACTACAATTAAAAGGTTCGACACGTACTCGGCTTTGGCCGGCATTTAACACATGCCCAAGCTAACCTAGGCAGAGGCTACGCAGCAACAAAAGAGCTGATCCACGATGCTGAGGCCCAAGGTATATCAATGCTGCTCGTGCAGGAGCCCTATGTGGGATCCAAAGGATATCTGGCCACCGCGCACAGAGCTATACAGTCTGCAGTGCACAGCTCCCAAAGCCCTGTAAAATCTGCAGCCGTGATCCTAGACAACAGCCTGGTGATCACCGAGGACACTAGCCCACACAACCCAAACATAGTTGGCTTTAGAATCAGGCTGGAAGGCTTCACAATGGCAGTGATCAGCGTATACCTTGAGGGCACGGAAGATATAGAGCCGTACCTGGATCACATCACAAAGGTCTCGGATAGCCTGAGAGAGGAAAACCTGATCCTGGTCGGCGATATCAACGCAAAGAGCGTCTGGTGGGGTTGCGACAAGGACGATGACAGGGGTCTGCTCTTTATGCAGATGGCTTCACAATTAAATCTCAACGTCGTAAACGAAGGCAACACACCGACCTTCCACAAATACAAAGGCACTCAACTATGCACCAGCATAGTTGACGTCACGCTATGCACCGACCACCTGTTGCCGAGCGTTGTTAACTGGAGGGTCGACGAGGATTCCTCAGGGCTCTCAGACCATAGGAGAATAATATTTTCAGTCGCTCCTAGAGGCCCAGTGGACTACCTGCCAAGTCCCACGACATGGAAATTTAACACACGAAAGGCAAACTGGGAGACTTTCAGGGAAGCGTTCGTGGAAAGTCTGACCAGAAGGAACATATGTCTGCAGATAATAGACGCCGTCCCGGACCCCACGCAGCTGGAAGGTATAGTCGTCACCTACCAAGAGGTTATGGCCGAGGCGTGCCGCAAGTCAATGCCCCTAAGCAGTGGAGACCGGAGCCGGAAAACGAGCAATTGGTGGAACTCCGAACTCGCTGACCTAAAGTTACAGTTAAAAAGGATCAGACGAAGGATAAAAGGTGCCAATCAAAATCGAAAACCGGTCCTTATAGAAGAGCTCATCAGCGCCAAGGAGCAATATAAAGCGCTTATCGAGACCTCCATTACCAATTCATGGAAACGTTTCTGTAAAACGCAGGAAAGGGAGACAATGTGGGAAGGCGTTTTCCGGGTAATCAGGAGCTGCACAAAAAGAAAAGGGGACACCCTGCTGGCCTCGCCCCGCGACCCGGACAGGGTACTGGATCCTGATGCATCCTGTAGCCTTCTCGCAGAGACCTTCTTCCCTCGCGACGACCCCTCCCAGGATACGACTGAACAGGCGGAGCTCAGACGCCTTATTGGCGAGGAGACAGTGGAGCACAGCCCAAACCCGCTTCCCTTCACCAAACCGGAGGTCGAGGCAGTGCTCAAGAAAATGAGCCCCAAAAAAGCTCCCGGGCCAGACGGCTTTAGCGCGGATATCTGCGGCGCCGCCTACAGAGCGGACCAGGATCTATTCATGGCAATAATGAACAGATGCCTTTTTCTAGGAGCCTTCCCAGAGGCCTGGAAGAAGGCCCAAATAAAGGTCATCCCCAAGGCAGGTAGAGCCAACTACCAAACACCAAAGGCCTACAGACCAATCGGCCTGCTCCCTGTCATGGGGAAAATACTAGAAAAGCTGGTAATCACAAGGATTCTTTGGGGGCTTGGATCCGGCGAAAAGATAAGCGCCAGACAATACGGCTTCCTACCTCAACGAAGTACCGAAGATGCACTCTTCGACGCGGTGGAAGTCGTAAAAGGCCATCTAGCCAACAAAAAATTAACCGCTGTCATATCCCTCGATATCGCGGGGGCTTTTGACAACGCCTGGTGGCCCGCTATCTTATTTGAACTTCGCAGGAGGAACCCGCACCCGTCACTCTACAACATGGTCAAAAGTTACCTCTCGGCAAGGAGCGTCGTAACGAGGTACGCGGGCGCAGAAGTGACCAGAGATACCAACAGGGGGTGCATCCAGGGATCCGCCTGCGGACCCACACTGTGGAACATTCTGATTGATTCCTTGTTGCAGCAGGCGGATCACCTGGAATGCCACCTTCAGGCGTTTGCGGATGAGCTCCTCATCATAGCCGAGGGCAGGACTGCGACTGAACTAGAGGGCAAGGTAAACCCGGCTCTGGACATTATTGCTCAGTGGGGTGCCAGGTATAAGCTACAGTTCGCCGCGAGCAAGACTCAGGCTATCCTGGTTACTAGGAAGAGAAAATTTGATACTCCCCGGCTGTTAATGAATGACACTCATATAGAATTCACCGACCATCTTAAGGTACTGGGCCTTACCATTGACCGAAACCTCAACTTCAAGCGGCACTTGGAAGAGACCAGGAAGAAGGTGGTCGGCATCTATAAGTCAGTTAGCCGGGCTGCCAGAGTAAACTGGGGCCTAAACACTGACATCGTCAGGACTATTTATACGGCGGTCATTGAACCCATTGTGCTGTACTCAGCAAACGTGTGGGGCCAGGCAGCACACACAAAACAGGTCTCCAAGCAACTGGACGCCATCACCAGGCAGTTTGCGAACCTCGTGGCTAAAGCACATAGGACCGTCTCGCTTGTTTCCGCCTCCCTCCTGGTCAGAGTTCTGCCCCTGGACTTAAGAGCTTTGAAGCGGCGAAAACTATATTTAGTAAAGCGAGGAATGCCACTGCAGGAATTGCCCGGAAGAGAGCTCGAGACACAGATAAGCCCGTTCTCACTGCCACATCCAGCCTACCGAACACACAAAAGCTTCTCTCTCCTGAACAGCAGCGAGGATTTTAATGAAATAGACGTACACCTCCCTCTCATCTTCACAGACGGAAGTAAAATTGAGGGGAAGGTGGGCGGAGCTGTCACCTATTGGATCGGCGGAAAGGAGATGGGGAAGTCAAAATTTTCATTGCCTGACTATTGCAGCGTATTCCAAGCAGAAATGGTGGCAATTG
>LUGF01054850.1:121344-134132 GCA_001625245.1 Calycopis cecrops | reverse complement strand
CAACCGCTTATATAAGTTTGTCAACTTAAACGGCAGGCGCAAAATTAACATAAATTGAAAACTATGCATTACGTTTGGATTACGGAACCCTCGCTGTGCGAGTCGAACTCGCACTTGGACGGTTTTTTTATCGAGGCAATTTTGTTTAATCGTGATTCTACGACCAAAACACAATGCCGTATTTTGTGAACAATAACCACACATAAAAAAATTTGATAATTAATAATTTTCAATTTTTACATTTTGAGTATACATTTCGGCTTACATTCTTTTTTTCTTTTACATATTTTAAGTTTATGCACAAGCTAACTACCTACTGTAGTATACAGGGTTACATTTTGGTCACAGGCCAACTTTTAAAATAAGGAAGTAACATCAGGGTGTGTTTTAAATCTTATCGTCTAATTGTAAAATTTTGTTAAATAAAAATCGATTTGAAATTATCTTTAAAAATACATCGATCTTTGTTCGCAAACAAAGTGTATCGACCTCAAGGTCAGTGAGGCCGACCGATAGCGACTCGCGAGTCAAGTTACGTGGTGACCCAGAAATATGTTCATAACATAGGATAAAGTAATATAGTATATAAAGTAATAAAGTAAGATAATTTTTTTTTTTTTTTTTAATTCATAAATCGAATGTGTTATTTATTCTGAACCATACCTGAAAATTTGGCCTGTAACCAAAATGTAACCCTGAATAATTAGCTTAAAGTGAAACCTGTTATTTTTCATTACGCTGTTGGTTTTATGAGATAAATAATGTCTGTTATACCAAAAAAATAAATAAATAATATTTGCGTAGTGCACCTATAACACAAGTCTCAAGGTAACCGTATTGTATTAAAACCACAGACTATTGCCGTAGTAATAAAAGTAAAATATATATGTTTATATTATTATTATACTTATTATAGCGAAGTAATATAATTATTATACTTATTATAAATAGAATCATAAATAAGAATTAAAGTTACTGTTATAACGTGAACGAAGGCAATCGTGCTCATTAATAGTTGTTCTTATAATAAATGCATAAATAGCATCCGGCTAGTCCTTCATACGAAGTTGTTTGTATCAATGTAATAATGTTATAAGCTCTTGTTGTTGTTGTGTGATGGTTTGACGCAGAGAGTAGAAAGAGATCCGTATGACGGGACTAGCTTTTTTGTAGTATAGGGGGGAAACGAGCAGACGGAGCCATTTTAATGACTACCGACGTCTATAGACATCCGCATAGAGGCTATACAGATGCGCCCTCCTATCTCTTCCCACCTCCATATACCACTTACACACCGCAAGAAACGCAACAGCACAGCTGTCACTTTACGGCAGTCTCGTGTAAGCGAGAGGTACCTCCCCGTCGTGCCTGCCCCATTCAGCTGCAAGCACGCAGTGTGGCACTACCTTTTACTTGGAATAGAATAGAATAAATACTACAACTTGGATGAAGTACGACACCTATTAGCGTATTATTGTGGTTACGGGGACCCAGTACAGTATAGTACCTACAACATAGGGATCAGGTGACTTTAGTGTGTCCTATATTATATTTTCTACTATGAAATTTTGTAATTACTATTGGCATATGCAACAAATATGAATGGACATGTTTTACTTACCGAGTCATATTCTTGTCCATAGGTGTGCCATTCCCACAACGGTTGGCTCTGTTAAGGAAAATTATAAATATAATTACAACCTCGCATAAAGATGTTAAGAGTTAAGAGCTGGTTTCACAGGTAAAATGTTGTACTAGCCAAAATTTTAATAAGACGGCCATAACAGACACTTGCCATCTGCAGGACATAAGCGCCCAGACGCAATGGCACTTTCTATTCCCTTGTTTTCAGATTGCGACAGCAGTACGACAACACGATCGAAGATAAATCAAGCGCAAGATCAACGGCTTACCGTGCTGCCTGAGGCACAGCGGTGTACCATAACCCAATTCCTGAATCTGGACTGTTATTAGAAATTGAAACATACCAAAAAAAGGTTTTGTTTCGACGCGGGATTCGAACCCGAGACCTCAAGTCTGTGGTTGAACATACCTACCACTGACCACGAAGCAGATGACTGAATTAACTTGACTTGACTATTAATGAAAACAGTCAGATTATTTTTTGATAATTCATGCAACTAGTCGATACTTAGCTCTTGACTAACACTTATGATACTGATAAGCTTACATGGCCTTTCATATAGTACTGTAAAACCAGTCCTAATTCTTGTAATTAATAAATACATACAAATAATATTTTTGCAACACCCTAATTTCTATTTATAAAAGGACACCAAGAGTACACGTATTTATATACTAAGGAGATTAACAAGATATCACTGATCAATTCCCAATATGATAAGATCAAGTAAAGAAGGAATACATTTTGAAATGAAATGGTAAATTGTTTTGAGTATCTTGAAGAGGAAAGCATTTACCACATGCTCTTGCATGTTGTAATTGGTGATAATGGTGCCTAGTTTTTTACACGTGTTGTCATTTTTAAGCACACATATATTGAAATCCCCAATTATTATCGTATACGAGTAAGAAACATTGAAATAATTATGTAAGTTCTCAAAAGTGTCAAAATAATCTGTGTTAAGAGATGAACGATACACAACTCCTGGAAGAATTTTAGAGTGGGATAACATTACTTCATTCGAGATTGTGCTTCAGACGTTAATGTGAATTACATTTTTCTTAACCTCTTTAAAATAAACATCTAAAGCATTTTGAAGCGCTGCTTCTGCTATTAAAACATTGCTATCAGAACTGCTATCTGACACAAGGGAATCCAAATCATTTGTGCACAAAACCTATAAAAACTGTCATTGCTATCGGAACTCATATCTGACAGAAGCGAATTAAAATCATCTTCTCTTTTTATTTGCCCTCCATTTGGACTTGCAGGACTGGAAAAGTCCTATCACTCACAATATGATACCGCCTCAAAGTGACAGCTATGCTGTCGCTTTTCAGGCAATACATAGATTTTCTGTAGCCCTTTGAGGAGAAAGAAAAAGGAAGGAGGGCAATGCATCTGCATAGACGTTATGCGGATGTTTATTGGCATCAATAATTAGTTAGTCACCATCATGTCTCATGGGGTTTATGAGTTTCTGGAGATCCGCTGAAAAAAGGAATGGTTTTCTGCGTCGGTACTTATCCAAAGGATCTCATTAGTTTTTGTCCCCATTATGTTTTAATGTTCTCCCCAAGAAATCCTTTTTTTTATTCTTGTGACCTTGTCGACGGTTAATAAGACTCAAATTATCTTTATCGCGCTGTATCGTGACAAGCCAAGTTTGTCATCATCATCAATCAAACAAAACCGGTAAAACGAGAGACAAAAGTGCGTGCTCTCACCTGATTGTTTTCCATCGGCAGGCGGCAGGAAATGTTCTACGTACTAGTAGCATAATATAAATAAAATATGTCAAATTTAAAATATAATAGGTATAGTACATATTAAAAAGGTATTTTTATATGTATAAGAAACAGGTTTGGTATTTTATTTAAGTACCTGCACAATGCTGACGTACGGTCCGTAGTTCCATCCGTTGTAATGATGTGAATGCACTGAAAACGCTGCAAAGGAATAGAATAATAATATGATATATTTAAATTAAAACATTGTTCTGCACTGCTCATTATACTGTTTCTTATTTTGAGACAAAATACACGGTAAATATAAAATAAAATACACAAAACAAAAAAAAACTACATTAACTTTAAAATTACAATGGTTTTTAAAATCAGCAAATCCTAAAATGTTGAACAATTTTCCCTTTTTCGCACAGTACTCTGACCTACTCAGAGCCAGTCAGTGCCGATCGGTGCATCAAAAAATCAAATGAAAAAAGCTTAATAAATGAACGACTTATTTTGGCATAGATTTTATTTGACACAGCCAGAATGATATATTTTAAATAGTAATTCAAAGCTGCAATAGTTATTTTTTTGCTGATAATAATAAAACCTTCCAAATCCATCAAGGCTTCGCGGTAAAAATGCAGTTCATATGTTATAAAGTTTGTTTGGATTTTACGACAAATACACGCCTGACCTTCAACTTACAGCTACGCAGAACCTTGCTTAATAAAACTTCGCTACTTGAGATAACTTGTTAAATAGTTTCGTATGGTATTTTTTAAATAATAAAGGCTCACCATCGGATATTATTGAACAATTATATTGCTTATTCTTCAATAATATCCGATGGTAGTCTTTATAAATTAGATCAGAACAGAATCAGACGCTAGATGGCTATTTTGATATTTCATTAGCTTTTATCCGCGGCTTTGCTCGCGTCCGTTGAATTAATTATATATTTTTTAAATAAAAAGTAACCTTTCTTATATCTCTAAGTTTATGTATACAAAGTTTCATGTTGATCGGTTGAGCAGTTTTGGCGTAAAGCGTGACAAACAAACCCACATTCACATTTATATTTATTAGTAGTAAGATTTATCTTAATTTTTTATGCTAACTAATATTATAAACGTCTTTCGCATTTATAATAAATCTGTTTAAATGTTTTTTACTCTTTCAGTCAAAAACTGTACAGACTTCAATAACATAACAAAAATATCTAGACAGTGATAATTAGTTCTCTAGAGTAGGCACTACGCGGATTTAGCTGTTAGTTTATAATATTTTATTAACCTGGTTATTCACATCCGAATATACAAATAAGATACACACACAAACAAGACAATACAATGTTTAAATTCTATATTATTATTATGAGCAAGACCTTACCAAAAAACATAATAAGCACAAACTTGTAAATCATTTTCAATGCTATTATAATGCAATTCTATTTCGAAAAATTATATTTTGTTTTAAAATGCCGTGTTATCGGCGTCGTATCAACGTGTTCTCCTGATACAAAATGATTAAGAACTAAAAGGTTTTCCTTGACATTTTGTACTCTTGGAATATCTCATAACGATACAATTATTTTTTTTACGCGTACAAGCTAGCAGTCGGTTATTGGCACTAGCAGCAACATATTGTTGGCTAACGACCGCCGGTAAATATTTGCATACAATTATTATGCAGGTGTGATGTTTTCCTTTCGTCTTTTTTCCTAAAATACTCACAATCCGCATAAAATGCGGCAGCATATTTTTTACATTGCGTTACACTATGTGTGAGCGATGTAACCGGCCAATTTTTTACGTAACACTGCATGATACTTTTTTGTCCTCGCTGGGACAAAAAATAAAATAAAAAAAAAAGCTAGCAGTAGACTCATAGAATTCCACTGACGACCTCCGACACGTACACCGAAGTGTCGTTTTGTGACGTCCGCCCCAGAATGAGAAGAAGGAAACCGAGGGAACGTGAGGTTGATGATGAGGCATATTTTTTTAATGTATATAAATGAAGAATGTATAATGAGGAAGTGAATGAGGCCCGCTGAGTTTGTTTCGCTGGTTCTTCTCAGGACAGGGCTAGGGTTGAACCGGTGGTAGATGGAAATTTTTGACGTCGAAAAAGCAATTTTTTAAATTCTATTTTGAATAAAAATATTTTGATTTTGATTTTGGTTGAAAGGGCCACGGGATGGTGGAGGGTCCTGTCCTCGCTGGGGAAAGTATTTCGGCATGCTTCTGGGTTAGGGAGGTCACAGCATGATACTAACTCTTACAAAATCGATAGTTATGCAATATGCACCTGCACCTTTCGGCAATACCTATTTCACTTTTATAATGGTTTTATAAATATATTATACGTAGTATATAGTTCCTAGATGAGTCGCATTTTATAAAATTTTCAAGGTCTTAAATCACAGGCTCCAAGAAGTTGATGATATGTTAGTAAAAGCGTCGAAGATGTTTCTTTTTGCTCTTTCTCTTGCTTTTATGTTATTTTCTAACAGTGTGACTTTGGTTTTGATAACTAAACCTTAATAGGTAAGAAAAACAAGTATTAGAAACCAATATTCCATAAATATGCTGATAGTACAAAAGATAATAATATATTCGAATAGCATTCCCTGTATTTTAATTTAAAAAGTAGGATACCAGGCGTTAGTGAATGGTCGTGATGTGTAGAGCGGTATTCTATGACATAATTAGCGTCTGATAAAACAACTGTTTTCCTTACCAAGATGACGGCATCTAGTGTAGATCGCCCAAGCGGTGAATATGTATGGTTGATAATGGAATGTGATGTCTCTTGGCGTTATTCGAATAACAGTGAGCCGTTCGAGCAATTTCCTAAGTCGGAAAGTAACATTATGGGACAGTATGATTTTGGTTCGTTTGGGGGTTTGTTTCCTGGTTTACGAATTCGCATTATACAACTGAGACGTCACATTTTATGGTACTACTTTCCAAAATCAATCGATTGAGAACGCTGAGTAGGAGCTGGCAGTCATACAAGCTTGTTTTTTATTTATTTTTTTTAATCTTCGTCTCAATATTCAGAGCGGGCTACGCTTCAAATGTCTGCTACCAAGTAAATACCAGTTAAGACTTAACTGGTATTTTTAGCAGACATTTGAAGCGTAGCCCGCTCTGAATATTTTTTTTACTTTTGCGTCTATTATATCTCTTGGCGTAAAACACCTTAGCAATGGAATAAAGGGTCGAAAGGTTAGTCAAAGCCGTCGCAGTAAATTTATAAATGCCAGCTTTAACTTAAATATTAATTTGTGCGATTTTAGTTCCTAAAAAATAATGATAAAAAACCCTAACACGATGTGATTGCAATATTTTATTGCAGAATTTCCATGACTATTACGTATCCGTCATCAGATGAACTTGACGGTACCGAATTAATACATTATAATCCGACATCATTATAATGTGTAGCAAATTTTATTACAATTGAAAAGTAGAATATGGGTTAAATTCAGCTAGCAAGATTTGCTCCTAACATTCAAATTGATAAACTAATATTAAAAGAAAATATTAGCTATAAAATAACTATGCTTATATGATACATAAAAAAGGCCTACATTGATTTAAAGTTGTTCATTTTCTATTTTCGTAGGTTTTTATTTTCTATTTTCAGGATTCAGTCACTTAGGAAGCTTGAAAAGGGTCGATGGTGGCTGGTGCCCAACCTTCTTGGCTTCGGGTATGTTCAAACTAACGGTTACAAAAGACATTGTTCCCTCAAAAGTAACTAAGGCCTGATAAGGCCACTACATCATATCCCGCGATATCTAGAAACTGCTACTTGGACCTTTACAACCGGGGAGGACCTCTTGCTTACACGACACCGGCGTAAAGTGAGAGCTATGCTGATGCGTCTCGTGCGGTGTGTAAGTAGGACATAGCACGTGGCCCTCCACGGGGCGAAGTGGGGCAACGACCCATCGCAGCCCATAATATAAAAAACACCTGTTTATTATTTATAGTGTATAAATAACATTGCCTATGGGCAGTTGTCACAAAAAGGCTACAATTGCTTAGTAACTTCCTACTTCCTCATCTTACACCTCGATGTTATGTAATTATATTAGTGATTATAGCGCAGTTTACTATAATTGTAATGTTAAGTTAAAAATAAAAAACAGCTTTTTTAGAAAAAATATGTAAGTAGAATATAAAAATAAGTATAAAAGTAAAATGAGCAATGTTTGTAAGGCTATTAACCGAAAATATCATAATAAGATAATTACGATTTTATCATAGGTATATTTTCTACTAGCGACTTTCATTTGGCCAAACATTTTGTTCTATCCAGTCAATAACAGCTGCAGTTTTTGTGTAGACCCCTGGCGAATTAGGTCGCGCACATCCAAAACCAAACGACGTCACACCGAGGAGGTAGTATAATTTGCCTTTTATCGATGGATGCAAATTTATTTGCACTTGCAATGGTCCGCCAGAATCCCCCTGTAATAACAAATTTTTACAACGGTTTACAAAATGTGATAAACAGTTCAGTTTTATACTTTATGGTCTAAAAATTTTACAGTAGTTCTTTTAAACGACGACCAGTCTGGCGCAGTGGTACAGGGCTTGGATAAGCGGAGCATGTTGCGCCAGGGGTCGCGAGTTCGAATCCCGCCTTGGTCATGGATGTTTATCTATGTATTATATGTATTTCTAAAATAAAAATCTTAAATATATAAAATTTCTTAAATTTATAAAACATATTAAATATATTCCGTTGTCTAGTACCCGTAACACAAGTCCTTACGGTACTTAGCATGGGGCTAGGCTAACGTGGTGTGTAAGGTCCACAGATATTTATTATTTATTTATTTATTATATTTAAATTAGAAGAAAATAGATGTCTTTCCTTTTTAGAAAATTATTAACTTTTACTGATTATAACTGTTTTTTTTTATAATTTTATATCTACTACATATTTATAAAAAGTTTCTAATTTTGTTTGTTTGCAGGGATGTTCAATGGAAATACTTATTAAGTACTTATTAGCTAGCCTATTCGGCTGATAAATTATTATAATATATCGTCCTAGCCGATTTCGGCTACGGCGGCCGTCTCTAGTAACGAGCCAGATGCGCAGGACATATTATATTGCACAAGTGTGCGCGCAGACACACGTGCACTCTATATTCCCTCACTCATATTCCGATGGGACGGCACTAACTAACAGTTCGATTTCGATGAAACTTGGTATAATTATACCTTATTATCCTGGGCATAAAATGGGATACTTTTTATCCTGGAAAAATACGTAGAAAAAAAATCTATTCTATACATATAATAAATCTGTAGAAGGGTCAATTCTGTACATTGAAAATATTGAAAAAATAAATAGCAGGGGGTGTTACTGGATTGATACTAAACCCAAATATGCGATTAAAAAAGTTTTTGTCTGTCTGTCTGTCTGTCTGTCTGTATGTTCAGGCATCACGTGAAAACTAACGGTTCGATTTCGATGAAACTTGGTATAAATTTTCCTTATTATCCTGGTCATAAAATGGGATACTTTTTATCCGGGAAAAATACGTAGAAAAAAAAATCCATCCGCCACCGACATCCGCGCGGATAGTCGCGGGCGAAAGCTAGTATATAATATAATCATAAGGAAAATCATAAGACAATGACATAAATTAATAATATTTATTTTATAGAACTCATTACCTGACAAGCATCAACCCCACCAGCCAGTTTTCCAGCACAAATTTGATGACTTTCTAAGCCACACCACAATCGGGCCTTGCACATGGGTCTTAGAAGATTATCACATACATCATCTTTAATCAAGTCTAAATCACCAACTCTCAATTCTGTCACAGTCTGTTTCCCACCTAAAAGTATTGATACATTCCGTTCTCATAAAGACAATTTAGGAAGATTAAATAACAAATGACAAATTAAATAATAATTATGACTTAACACCTTTATTCATCGATCGAGAACTCATTAACTGACATTTACGAAACTTCAGAGAGAGAAATCAATTTTTTCATGAATTTTTCATTATATTAATATTTCATCATAATAACACTATATTATAATGTCATTATTGAAACCAAAACTAATTAATTGTTTTATTTTGGTTTCAATAACTGCACTTCATTAATTAAAGTGTTATCAATAAATAAGATTTTTCAGTTTCTTAATTGTCAGTTAATCATCTCTTGCAGTAAGCCGACGAATTGAGAAGCACATTTTTTACATACTCGCCAAGCCTCTCCTTACTTCTACCTCCGAGTGCTATCAAAAACACGAACTGCTCGTTTTAGTTTTTTATAAAATATAAAATAAATGAACTATGACAATATTAATAAATTATAAGTAAGCATTCATTAACTAAGTATAATATATAAGAGTTTAAGTAAGTATTTATTTTTCCTTATTGTTCGTTAGAGCAACTAATGTCTGCTAACATAACTTCAACAAAAATAACTTACTTGTTTCTGTAACTCCCCATCCAGACGTTGAAACCTTGCCTATGTTATCGGTATTTAAATTGCTCCAAAGACATGCTGGCTGAACGTTTTGATCAAAAGACGGTATGTTTTTTTCCAATTCTAACAAAGCAATATCAAAGTACTGCCTAGGTGGCATATAATTAGGATGTCGTATAATTTTAGTAATGTTTATGTCCAAGGGATAGATGGTAAACGCTTCCTGATTCTGAAATATTTACATAATAATTTTAAACACTGAAAAATATTCAGCGCAGTAAAAACTTAACATATAGGATGTAGTTATGAGACAACTAGAAGCTTAATTGAGTTTATGCAACTTATTTTACCCCCACTTTAACCTATTACTATAGCAGGCATGTCCACATAGGGCATCTTCGTGACCCTACTTAGATATCACGTCAGGAGTTGATGGATGAAGATTATCATGTCATCTACGCTGAATCTCACCGCGCAATAACCATCCTAAACACAAGGAAACTATGGAATAGCAAGTTGAAACTTATGGTACAACTTGAACCGTCAAAATAATTGCCAGCACCACCGTAAAGTGGTGCTGGCAATTATATTAATATAATGTAAATAACATAATTTAAAAAAATAAATGTACAGCCTGGTTTATGATACACAGGAAAGTTATGTTCATTTCATGGATAACGTCCAATACTCCTGTTTCCAATCTTCTTCATTTGGTGAAAAACATGTAACAGAAGTCGGATTTTTTCAGTCTTTTAAAGTTTAAGGACAGGTCCAACATTTAATTTGCAAATACCTAGTTCCTGAAAATTTATTTCATCGTTTAATTTATTTCATTTATTTCATATTTTGTCGATTATTTTTAATTCTTCTTCTTCTTCTTCTAATTTTTAATAATAGAAGACGTTGCATTGTTTAATAGGACTATCTCGTGTTAACTTTTAGCTATATTATATGGAAGAACTACTTTTTTCTATGGTTCATTTTAGGGTTATTTATTTTTCTTGTGGGGCATCTATTTCTATTTTGGTACTGTTAGATGTCTCTTTCAGATCAAATTCGTATTGAAATGATAAATACGAGTACTAGCCAAAAATCAAATATACCATGTGTGGGAATTCCCCCGGTTCTGCAAGCCGGCCTCCGAAGACGTGTATCACGGATACGCCAGCATCGTATTTAGAACCTGCAAAAGGATTACACATGTAGTCAGTTCTATAGACATAATATGTAACACCCATAACTTTTAAATATACAAGCGAGAGGGATTAAGTGATACTACATATATTATAAGTGCCTACAGTTAATCCGAAACTATTAAAAAAAAGTTCACGACAAGTATACGAAAATACTTTTTTCAAACCGACGGCAACCTCGTTCTGGGTAAATGACCTCGGGTGGCCCATATTCGCGAAGTGACAAAAAACTTTAAAAAATTCCTGTCTAAACTATTGCTTCGATTGATCTTATTTTTGTTGTGTAGCTTGAAAATTACACACAAAATATATTGTGGTTTCATTTAATGCCTCTCGCTTTTATCAACCTTGTATATTATATATATTTTTATGGTATAGTTATTAGTAGGAGTACAGTATAATCATTTTATGTTTGCGCTCCATATAACAGAGCCTAGTAAGATTAGGAACAAAGAAAAATATTGAATAACAGGTCGACAAATTTTTACCTTTCATACTACATATATACTACTAATAAGGTAACGAACGTTATGATAGTTTTGCTACGTAACATTACATTTAACCGTGACAGCAAAATTGTAAAATTATAACAGGAAATCGTCTGTTAAGACAGCTAGTCTATAATAATTATTTATTGTAGACCTCGCATTATAATTATAAAATCAGGTTAGATATTGTTGATACATCGACTTTGCAGTTCATTGAACTATGCACATCATTAAGTCGGGGCTGGTTATAGAAAATTGTTTTGTGGCATTGATGCAAGTGATTTGGCAAGAAGTAGAGATTTTTTAAATGTTTTATTAGCGAATTGTCGGCACCAGTATATTATTATTAGTTATACGACAGAAGTGCACTCTTTGTCTAAGTCCGACATGACCATAGAGAAAAACCGACCAAGTGGGAGTTTAGACTCGCACGCGCAAGTGCGACCAACAGAGAGACTTGAGGTGAATCACACAAGCATTGATTTACTAGTATTAGTGATAAATACCTTAGTAAGAGGTAGTGCCACGCTGCATGCTTGCATGCAGCCGAACTGGGCCGGCACGACCGGGGAGGTACCTCTCGCTTACACAAGACCGGCGAGAAGTGACAGCTGTGCTGTCGCGTTTCGTGCGGTGTGTAAGTAGCCGGTGGTCCACAGAGGTGGGAGGAGAAAGGGGGGCAGCGCATCTGTAGTCTATGCAGATGTCTATGGGCGTGGGTAGTCATGAAAATGGCTACAACTGCTCGTTTGCCCTCCTATACCATAAAAAAAAAAAAAAAAAAAGTACCTGGTGACATGATTGACTGACGGTCACTCAGACAGTCGCAGACTTGACAGAAAATTTCTGTGTCGCTCGCAAACATTCGTCATATTATTTGGTAAGACAGAGGAGAATCTAAGTTTTTAGGGTTTCGTATGTCAGAGAGATAAAAATATACATATTACGTTAAGAACTTTTTCGGAAACGTGTGAAAGGCTATATCTGAAATTTATGCCATTTAGGATACTTTCCTTTACATACCTACATGAACTTTGGTTAAAAGTAAGAATATACAGCACATTTTTTTTTTAAATTTTCAGCTGCCCAGCTTACCTATATGCTAATATTAGTCACTATATTTTTTTTATTTTTTTATTTATAGGATAAGGGGCAAACGAGCAGTTGGTAGGTGACTACCGCCGCCCATAGACATCTGCAAAACTCGAGGCTTTGCAGGCGCGTTGCCGGCCTTTTAAGTATGAGTAAGCTCTT
>LUGF01054850.1:95936-120246 GCA_001625245.1 Calycopis cecrops | reverse complement strand
CAGGGAATCAGTAGCCTTTTCGATGTGCTCGAGGAGTCGGTCTGTTTCGGTATTACCACTATGGGATCTATAAAGGCACGCGTAGAAGCGGGGGTGGTCGTCGCTGTCTACGCGTACGCAAATGATGGAGAGATCCCTCTCTTCAAGATAGCAGAGGCGTCGAAAGCAGATATCCTCTCTGATGTAGGCACACACTCCAGCATGCGGCAAAAAGGAGTGTGTAATCTCATACCTAGGATACGATAGGTAGGATGTATCGATCGGACAGGATATCTGCGTTTCGGTTAGAAAGAGCAAAGCCGGTTTTTCAGTCTCGAGATGGTGGTGGACAGCGTTTAGATTGGAATGCAACCCCCTTATGTTGCAAAAATTCACAACAAGTGCAGTAGGGGGTGCCTTCGGCTTTGTCTTGCGTTTGCCCCTTGCTATAATGCCATTGAGCACAGGTTCGCCCCCCCCAGAATACGCGGGGCAGCCCAGGCTTCCACACACAGGTTCAGGTCCTGAGCGTGGAGGTCCAGGGAGGGATTCTCCTGCATGGTAAATGCCGGTACCCTCCTGGGGTAATCTGTGAGTACTCTGTGCTGCCATGACATGGGGGGGGGGTTGGGCCATCCGGAACTCTCACAAACCGAACGAAACGCGACGACAATTTACATTGCCGTCACTTCACGTCGATATTAAGTGAGAGAGAGGTACTTCCCCGGTCGCGCCGGCCCAGTTCGGCTACACACTAAATTGTGTGCAGCGTGGCGCTACCTCTTCAAGACGTAGTAAGATCGTACACTTTGTACGACTATGGACTCTAGACTTCTCTACTATCTGGAGACAAATGATCTCCTCAATGACAGCCAGTACAGATTTTCCAAAACCGAAACAAACATCTACTTGTCTATGCCACACACATCTAGTGTGAGGCCATAGAGAAGTATGGAGGAGCAGTTACTGTATCTCTCGATATCTCAAAGGCCTTCCGCTAAGTCTGGCACGACAGCGTAGTAAATAAGTTTTTGTCCTACGGCCTCAGATCTTTACTCTCTGCCTGAATTCCTAAAGGAAAGATCGATATAAGTAGTCCTCGGGGCCTGCTCGTCTGATTTTATGTCTATCAATGTCGGGATACCTCAAGGGTCAGTTCTCACGCCAACACTTTACTTGCTGCATAATAATGATCTTCTGCGTACTGGCATGTTTTATTATGCAAATCACAGAACAGTTGTAGGGAGATATATTATATTGAATGCACGAGCTAATAAAACAGATTTTAGAATGCAAATCTTCAAAGAAAAGCTACGATCGACCTCTTACCTTGATCTTACCGGCGGTTTTCGAATGGGGAGATACCAATGTAGTCTAAATTTTAATGCCAATAAAACCAAAGCGTATCTGTCTTCGACCAAACAGAGTCAATGTACTCTGACTTCTTCATTCTAAAATGTATATTTACCGAGAACTAACCATCATGTGCTTCTAGACGTTATCCTAACGTCTGACTTAGATTTTGGCTCTTTTATCAAGGCTAATGCTAAAATTGTGCATCCTCGTAAAAGTAAAATAATACTTTAAACCAGAACAGCAGATCAATTTATACAAAGCACAAGTTTGGTCGTGTGACATGGGGGCAATGGCTAGATATCGCTTTTTGTGGAATATGCGAGCTTCTATGGCTAATTTGGCGAAGACGGGAGAGGGTAAAGGAGAGCAATGTAACTGTATTTTCCATGGTATCATGGTTGTATATCGGCTTCCTCACTTACGAAAGGACTCCGACGGCTTGTTTGATCCGACATTGTTTTTCAGTAATACGAAAGCCATTTGTAAAATACTATAACGGAAATGTTGATTTAAATAGCGCTAATTAATAAGTAAAAATAAAGTATTCTTTATTATAACCTTTACAAATTTATTCGTATTTTAGTAAAAAAAAGTATAAGGTTCGTATTTTAGAATAAAAATATATAAACCTAATTGAATCCTACAAGTTTTTTGATTCTTTCGTTCAAAATTATTTTCGAATAATTCAAGTGATTTGCCTTTATTTCTACTTGACTACCTACTACTGACAATGCCCAGGTACACACATCAACATTATAATATCATTATAATGTTGATGTGTGTACCTATTTACCTATTTACTACCTATATAATATCTTTATCTTCTTTATATATAAAAATCTCATGTCTCCGTGTTTGTCCGCGATGGACACCGACTACAAAACCGACTTGGAGGAAGTATGGGATACGTGTTAAAGGTTCTATTTAAACAATAACATAGTTTTATGATGATTAATCGCCTCAGTTATTTTTATAACAAAATATATTCACAAAATATGTAATATATTGATTTTTTTTTTCATTAAAAAAAATACTTTTTGAACAAAAAATAATATAACGCTTACAATCTTGTTTGTTCCTCTCAGTCTCCTCTCGTGCTTTTATATCCCATATAAATTCTAGACATTCTGAAATAAAAATTTAAATGATATGTAATCGCTTAAAATAATTAAAAAGATAAATATTGAAAAAATATTGACTCTAATTTGATGCTGGATTAAATACATCAAATAAAATAGTAAAGTGAGTAGATTTACTAAATTCACAAGAAGACATTGGCGTAGAGGTTATACTGATGCGTGGCCCTCAATCATCCTCTCCACATTATGGGTCACTGGCTAGTTACACACAGCATGATACGCGACAGCACAGCTGTTACATTACGCCGGTATCGTATGAGCGAAAAGCGCCTCCCCGGTCGTACCGGCCCAAATCGACTGCATGCATGCATGCGTCGTGGCACCATTACTGACATTTGACAAACTTCTGCTACCTTAAAATTTAGATTAATAAAGCATTACTTTCTTCACTTATTCTTCGTCCAGCCTTCTTGAAATTCGGTTTTGGTGCCACCTTCCTTGTACATGGATTATGAGTTGCATTATACATAGGTGCGGCTGGTAAAGCTTGTTGATTTTGTCCTGCCTAAAATTTAAAATTAAAATATTAAAGTCTGTGGTGATAATATTTCACTTTATAAACTTCTTTTGATTGGTCTTTTACTATTTGTACATCTTGCATATAAATTAGTGCCAACTGTATTCTATATAATATAATGTAACCCTCTACATAAGATAATAAAATTGTACCTTATTGCTCCATAGCAAATTTATTTGAAAAAATTCACTAGTGGTCTTTTGTATACCCGATAATTTCTTTGTAAACGTCATAACTGCTTTGGATATAGTTTTCGTGATAACATTTTCCGGGGCTTCATTTAACATTTTAGGGTATTTTTAATTCAATCGAAAAACTAAACACGATTACCCAAATTGAAAGTAAATAATCAAAGTAGAATCAACCGTAGGTATAATTCATAGAATATAGGTAGGTACCATACGCACTATAAAGTAAAGCGATGGCCAAGTTCACATCAAGAATAGACAGCGTTAGCATGTTAAAACATCAACAACAACCTAGTAACACTATATATCGAATTTGGATGTTATTTTTTTCAAAAACGATGAGATTAAATGTATAGCTTTAAAAAATTAAAACAACTCTGTTAAAGATTTTGCGTGTGTAAGGGCCACTCATAGTGAATGTTCAAATAAAATTGCCATGAACAGTTAAGGCCTGCGTAGACGAGGGATTTTTGTCCGCGGACTTTTTTGTCCGATAAAATAGACAACTGTATCGAGTAACGCAAACGAGGTATTAAAAGTACGCAGTAATTTGCATACATTTTTATAAAAACAAAAATAAAAATACAAAAATTCTTCGTCTGCTCAGGCCTTTAGCGAGCAGTTACAGTTTTATTAGAAGAAAAATGTTCTAAGAAAATATTTTACTTACTTCTCTATTATCTCCTGTTGCGTTAGGGGACTTGAACTCTGGCGTGGGCTTCATATATTAAATAAAAAAACACATTATGTTTATGCTATAGATATTAAAAAAAAACTTATAATAAATTATGAAAGGATGTTTTTTTACATACTGTAACTTTAAAAAATTCATTCTTTAAAATTTTGTGACAAATGAAAAATATGCGGTTCAACTGCTTAATTGTCATTTGCATTATTTTGGTTGGATTGGCTCGAATGTTGATATTTTATTGTACATGTTGTTAATACACATAAAAAACGTTATTAAATTTATAAATATATTACTTACTTTTATGGTTTCAGGAGGCTTAGTCGATATCACGGGCTATATAAAACAAAAAATAAAACATTAAGTTGCATCTTTATTCTTTTTAACAAAAACATAAATGTTTTTCTTTGCAGAAATAAAATTATATTATAAATATTACGAAAGAATAGTTTATATACTTATACGGTAAAATACATCCTTTAAAAACTCTGGTGTATGAAACACTGGCATCTATCCGTACATTACCTAGCCCACTTCGACGTATTTATGAACAAGAACAAAAAATGTTATGTATATTTTAGTTGTCTTGTACCGGTAATACAAGTCCAGTCCAGTTACAGTACTTCCCATGGTGCTAGGCTTACGTGGTGTGTAAAGTCCACAGATAGTTTAATAAAATAACACAGATAAAATATAATATTATTACTATATATATAAAAGACATACCGTACATACCATACACATCCTAGAAACTACTGTACTTAGAAACTTGAAATTTGGTATAGGGGATTTATTTCAAAATGTAAATGAGGAATAAGAAAGTTTTTACAATTGAACCCATTAAAGACTGAAATAGGGAGATGAATTTTAGTATTCATATGACGCAGATGAAACCGTGGGGCACGGTTAAATATATGATATGATAACAGATATGATGTGATAACACATAATATGATGTGATAACAGATATTATGATGTGATAACACATAATTATGATGTGATAACAGATATAATTTTATATGATGTGATAACAGATATGATTTGATATGATGTGATAAAAGATATGATTAGAGGGTAGTAGTAGCCATAGAAGAAAGCTGAATACGTGATGGTGTTGGCTATTTATTTTGCCAAATAACATTTTGCCCCAAGCATAACGAGCGATCTCTTCTCTCTTTTCGCTTTTTCCTGATGACCCTGATGATGATGATAAAATCTTTAATATTTTTTATTAATTATTAAAATGGAAAAAAATGGCTATATGGTTGAGTCTTCATCATCATCGTCAGCCAGAGGTCGGCCTGGGCCCTGGACTCGCTCACCAGCCACTTGTGGCCTGCCTATTGCCACTTGTGGCCTGCCTATTGCCACTTGTGACCTGGCTATTGCCACTTCAGTTTCCAAACTCTCAAGCTATGTCGTTTGTCAATTTGACACGTCCCTGATGGGAACGATGACCATCCTCGTCCACCACAGTTTTGCGACAAAAAGGTTAAGCCAGTAAAACGTTTAGACTTTTTTAATTGTCTCTAAAACAATGTACTTGTATTATGTAGGTAGTAGGTACTTTTACTAATGATACTTTACTTACATTAATATCTTGTTTCTTGTCCTTATTAGGTCGATTACTCTGTTGATTGGGCTGTGAAACAGATAATCATAGTTTATAGAGGGCTAATTTACAACCCTGTTGAACATTTGTGTGCGTGTGTGTGTGTGTGTGCGCATGTGTATGTGTGTGTGTGTGTATACTCACATTAAAGTATTGTTCATTGCCTTGATTAGGTCGATTACTCTGATGGTTGGGCTGTAAAACAAAGAATCATAGTTTATATTACAAGGCTAATTTACTACTATGCTAAGAACCTGACGTGAACATGTGTGATGTCGTCTCTCTCTCTCTCTCTCGCTCTCTCTCTCTCTGTCTGTGTGTGTGTGTGTGTGTTTATGTGTGTGTATATTTGTGTACTTGAAATACATCAATTAAGCAATCCTCACGTTAAAGTTTTGCTCCTTGCCTTGATTAGGACGATTCCAATCTTGAATAGATCTTGATCTTGAACACAAAAACATACAGTCGTTTTGGCTATACCTATACTTAGTCTTATTTATAGCTTAGATTATTGCTAAACTGCTGGTGTTACGGATATCTGTGGGCGTTGGTGATCACTTCCATCGGGTAAATCTACCGCTAATTTAACCCCCAAAATTATAAAAATACTCAAAACACATTACATTACATTTTTTATATAACGTATTGTATAAGTATGTCTATTATAATATATGTCTGTAAGGAGATGGTTCGTAAGATGGGAATAGGAAAGGAGACAGAGCATCTGCATAGAAGTTCGTAGAAATTGTGTGGATGTCTAATAAGACTATTAATAAGAAGTAGTGCCCACACTGCATGCTTGCATACAGGCGAATTCGGCCGGGACGACCGGGGAGGTACCTCTCGCTTTTACGAGACCGGCGTAAAGTAGCAGTTGTGCTGTCGCGCTCCGTGCGGTGTGTAAGTAGCCAATGGAGGTTGGAGAAGAAAGGAGGGCAGCGCATCTGTATAGCCTCTATGCAGATGTCAATGCGCGTCGGTAGTCATGAAAATGACTTTCACTGCCCCCGTATACCATAAAAAAAGAAGAGTTGCGTATTTTCTCCCGTAAATTATAAAAAATAATGATGATTTGGCCTGATTACAAGAAAAACGTAATCTACGTAGATACTCAATTTGAATAGAAATAAGTAAATACTGACATTGAAGTCTTGTTCATTTGCTTGTTTGAAATAATTCTAATCCTGGTTGGGCTGTAAAATCTAAATCAACAATCTAAATGTTTATGAAATCCCTCCTCCATATGGCCCATATTTAGATTTGTAAATGACAAATCTAAATGTGGCCCATAGTGGAGGGAGGAGAAAGGAGGGCAGCGCATCTGTGTAGCGTCTACGCGGATGTCTATAGGCGTCGGTTGTCAAGAAAATGGCTACGACTGTTCGTTTGCCCCCTATGCAACAAAAAAATGTCCTCCTTTTTAAACCCACAAAATTTAATTTATAAAACTGATTGTTTGATAAAATGTTCAAACATTTAGTAAATAGCAGATCCAAACTCTTTCAAACTTATAAGAGTGAAATATATAAATATTTCACTTTCATAAGTTTGAAAGTGACATTTTTTATGTACGTCATATTAAATTGTGCGTCTGCATGTATAAAATAAAATGTATACAAAAATAAACTTATACTCTAAACGAGAAGATTATAGATAGATTAGTATTAATAAACTTTAGCTTACAAATTACTTACATGTTCATTATAATTATCGTGTGAACAATGGGCTGGTGGGTTTATCTAAAAAATGACAAAATGGAAAATTAAAAATTAGAGTGATATTTTAAACTATATCTAAAAATAAAAGCAGATAGTTGTTGATGATAAAGGCCGATCTTTACACACTCATTTAAGCTTCCAATTTAAGCACTATTAAACACTATTGCCGTAAGTATCAATTTAAATTAGAGTAGAATACATATTAAACCACATTTTTTTCACATATTAAACACATTATCCACTAACAGCACACAAATTACATCAATTTCGCATGTCTCACACAAAAAAGGAGCTATATAAATAAACTAGTTTCCGCCTGCAACTTCGCCCGCATAGATTTTGGACTTAAAAAATGGAGTTATTATACATTTAAACTTTCCTCTTGAATCACTCTATCTATTGAAAAAACCCCATCAAAATCTTTAGCATAATTTTAAAGTTGTAAGTATACAGAAGCACAGACGGCGGAAAGCGACTTTGTTTTATACTATGTATTGACAATATTGAAAGTTGGACATAAATAGGTAGTTCAACATCTTAGGCACCTAACCGAGAGCTATATATTAATATTATACTAAAAACTTAGTAGTTAAAGTAAAAAAAAAATGTACTTATATAAGAAATTATAAAAACTGCATGATTTAAGAAATAATAAAAAATATACCGACATTGTAAAAATTAGTTTAAGTTATTCATTAGCTGATAATAATTATAAACAGGAAAAACATACTTTAAATAACATATTTAATTCCGCTTTCCTTATAGGAAGCATTAATGAAATACCCACATTATTATACATAATTATCATGACGAATTCGTGTGAACTTGGCACACCATATTTAAAAATCGACCATTTTTTTAGAGTTCTGATACTCTCTCGAATAGTTCTAGAGTTCTATGTAACAATTTTAAATAGTTCCGGACAGTAAATGCAAAAAAATAGACTTTTAAAAAAAGGTGCGCCAAGTTCACGCAGCGCACCCAATCTTTAAAATCGATAATTTCTTTTGAGTTCCAGTTTGGTTTACAATAGTTCTACAGTTCTATACCGTTTTTATAAATAGTTCTAGTGATTAAAATAGAAAAAAATATTTTTGAAAAAAATTGAAATATCGACTACGAAATATGAGAGAATAATTTTATTTCGCGAGGTATGTAAATTTAAAAACATTTTCAAAATTCACTTGTAAACAGGGAATAGGGAATATGCGTATGATTCAAATAATGATAATTTTTTTTATATGTAAAGTCTTTTTCTGTAGATGTGCGTACGTATTAATATTTTTTTGTATAATTTTGTTTTCAATCAGAAATCAATTATTGAAAAGTGCAAAAATTATGCGGGAAGGTTGAATTAGGTGAAACGCACGCCATTGGTCGGAACGAATTGTGACGTCAAAGTTCGTAAATAACATCATTGTTCACGAGCATTGGAGCATTGCCATTGGTGGTTGTTGTGATGCGTGACGTCATGTCAGCGCGGCAAAATGGCGATCGTTTAAAAAGCTGTTATCGGCCGACTAATTTGAAACATTTTTTTTGAACTTAATATTGTTTTTTCAGCGCTGATATTTTTTTTACATTAATGTAATTATGTAAATTATCATTTAAAAATATAAAAAAAATACATGCATATTCCCTATTGACATCCAAAGAGTTCTATGCAATAGCCAGAATAGTTTTTTTTATAAAAAATTATAAAGTGCCGAAAACCGCGTCAATCTAACTTTAGGTACGGTGCGCCAGCCGCGGTTTGAGAGTTCTGTTGCTTAAAAAATATTTTTAACCATCTCTAATAATCAAACAATGAATATCCAAGAGTTCTGTGCAATGGCTATAATAGTTTTTTTATAAAAAAAATATAAAACGCAGAAAACCGCGTAATTCTAACTTTAGGTACGATGCGCTAGCCGCGGTTTGAGAGTTCTGTTGCTTAAAAAATATTTTTAATCTTCCCTTATAATCAAACAATCAATATCTGAAGAGTTCTCTGTGCAATAGCTATAATAGTTTTTTTATAAAAAAATTATAAAATGCACAAAACCACGTAATTCTAACTTTAGGTACGGTGCGCTAGCCGCGGTTTTAGAGTTCTGTTGCTTAGTTCTTAGCTTAGTTCTGTTGTTAAAATAATAAATATAATAAATAATAAATAATAAAAAAATATTTTTAATCTTCTCTTATAATCAAACAATAAATATCCAAGGAGTTCTGTGCAATAGCTATAATAGTTTTTTTATAAAAAAATTATAAAATGCAGAAAACCGCGTAATTCTCAAAACAGAACTCTCAAACCGCGGCTAGCGCACCGTACCTAAAGTTAGAATTACGCGGTTTTCTGCATTTTATAATTTTTTTATAAAAAAACTCTTATAGCTATTGCACAGAACTCTTTGGATATTAATTGTTTGATTACAAGAGAAGATTAAAAATATTTTTTAAGCAACAGAACTCTCAAACCGCGGCTAGCGCACCGTACCTAAAGTTAGAATTACGCAGTTTTCTACATTTTATAATTTTATTATAAAAAAACTATTATAGCTTTGCACAGAACTCTTTGGATATTGATTGTTTGATTATAAGAGAAGATTAAAAATATTTTTTAAGCAACAGAACTCTCAAACCGCGGCTAGCGCACCGTACCTAAATTTAGATTTACGCGGTTTTGTGCATTTTATAATTTTTTATAAAAAACTATTATAGCTATTGCATAGAACTCCTTAGATGTTCATTGTTTGATTATAAGACAAGGTTAAAAATATTTTTTAAGCAACAGAACTCTAAAACCGCGGCTAGCGCACCGTACCTAAAGTTATAATTACGCGGTTTTGTGCATTTTATAATTTTTTTATAAAAAACTATTATAGCTATTGCACAGAACTCTTTGGATATTCATTGTTTGATTATAAGAAAAGGTCAAAAATATTTTTTAAGCAACAGAACTCTCAAACCGCGGCTAGCGCACAGTACCTAAAGTTAGATTTACGCGGTTTTGTGCATTTTATAATTTTTTTATAAAAAAACTATTATAGCTATTGCACAGAACTCTTTGCATATTCATTGTTTGGTTATAAGAGAAGATTAAAAATATTTTTTAAGCAACAGAACTCTCAAACCGCGGCTAGCGCACCGTACCTTAAGTTAGAATTACGCAGTTTTCTGCATTTTATAATTTTTTTATAAAAAAAACTATTATAGCTATTGCACAGAACTCTTTGAATATTTATTGTTTGATTATAAGAGAAGGTTAGAAATATTTTTTAAGCAACAGAACTCTCAAACCGCGGCTAGCGCACCGTACTTAAAGTTAGATTTACGCGGTTTTGTGCATTTTATAATTTTTTTATAAAAAAACTATTATAGCTATTGCACAGAACTCTTTGGATATATTTATTGTTTGATTATAGGAGAAGGTTAAAAATATTTTTTAAGCAACAGAACTCTCAAACCGCGGCTAGCGCACCGTACCTAAAATTAGAATTACGCGGTTTTCTGCATTTTATATTTTTTTTATGAAAAAACTATTATAGCTATTGCACAGAACTCTTTGGATATTAATTGTTTGATTGCAAGAGAAGATTAAAAATATTTTTTAAGCAACAGAACTCTCAACCGCGGCTAGCGCACCGTACCTAAAGTTAGAATTACGCAGTTTTCTGCATTTTATAATTTTTTTATAAAGAAACTATTATAGCTTTTGCACAGAACTCTTTGGATATTCGTTGTTTGGTTATAAGAGAAGATTAAAAATATTTTTTAGCAACAGAACTCTCAAACCGCGGCTAGCGCACCGTACCTTAAGTTAGAATTACGCGGTTTTGTGCATTTTATAATTTTTTTATAAAAAAACTATTATAGCTATTGCACTTAAGAAGTTAAGAAGTCTTTGGATGTAATTTCTCTGTTTACAAGTGAATTTTGAAAATGTTTTTAAATTTACATACCTCGCGAAATAAAATTATTCTCTCATATTTCGCTGTCGACATTACAATTTTATTCAAAATTTTTTTTTTGTATTTTAATTACTAGAACTATTTATAAAAACGGTATAGAACTGTAGAACTATTGTAAACCAAACTGGAACTTAAAAGAAATTATCGATTTTAAAGATTGGGTGCGCTGCGTGAACTTGGCGCACCTTTTTTTAAAAGTCTATTTTTTTGCATTTAATGTCCGGAACTATTTATAATTGTTACATAGAACTCTAGAACTATTCGAGAGAGTATCAGAACTCTAAAAAAATGGTCGATTTTTAAATATGGTGTGCCAAGTTCACACGAATTCATGACGATCTTTAAATCAAAATCTGGTCCGCTTAATACTTTACGGGCTCCTAATTTTTTTTATAGCATAGCAGCCAACTAATACAAACGAGCAGTTGGGTCACCTGATGTAAAGTGATCACCAACGCACCCAGACATGCGTAACACCAGTGATCTAACAGATGCGTTGCCGACCTTTGAGGAAAGAAAAAGCTCTTTTCTTGAAGATCCTTACGTCTTATGATTATATCCCAATTAGCAAATTTGTCAAGATTGGCTCTCACATTTTAACTAAATTGTATTTTTTAAATTTGCATCATATTTTATTAAAAAGAAAATTATATAATAAATTTACAAACAAACAACAGTTTTATTTTCGGGGCTTATATGTGAATCTAAACCATTATCAAATCCCTTTGAACACAAACAGAAAATTTCGTCTGATTCGGTCCAGTAGTTGAGGCGGAGTTCCGCACACAAGAAATATATAATCTACAAAGATATTATGTATGATGACAACAATAGTAGCTGATTTTTGAGTTATTTTTACTAATAAAATTTAATTTTTATTTGTGTGCCTCCTGTGATGAGTGCAAAATCTTAATTGTACAGGAGAGCGAAAATAAGATTTTAAAAATTCTATTTTTGTGTGTAAGGAGACTAGAATCGATTTGAGTACTTTATGTTATTGATAAAAACATTATCTTTAAAAATATTTTTATGTTTTTCATAAATATTATAAATTTGGAGAAAATCTTGATTTTTCTTAAAAAAACTAATGTGTGTATCATGATACAATAGACTACAGGCCCATGTTGAAAAATTGATGGGTCATTTGAACCACCAGGGGACCTATCTAGAACGATAGAAGAGCATAAAATAATAAGATTCAGCACTATGCCGTCACTTGTAAGCTGTCCAACTGACTGCAGACGAGAATTCGAAAGTACAGGTAGAGTGAGCACATTTTGGTCATATATTTTTGTACGGCATTCTTACCACCAATAGATCCATTAAAAATAATAAGAAAACGCACAGTGCCGTACAAAAATGGTGCGCCACAAAGTCGGATTTTTTTTTCTATTTTCCGACAATTGCCGGGGTAAATTTGGTCATTTGATTTTGTACGGCATCTGTGTCATACTATTTTAATACTGCTTTTAATCCATTATTACGTAACGCCGTACAAAAATCATGCGACAAGGGGAAAAAATCGAGAGTTGCAATCCCCTCTCTTCCCGTAGTCCAGGGGGTGATTTGAAAAAGTACGGCTTCGGTTCCAAAACATTATCTAGCACTCATAAGTACTATTAAAAGTAATGCCGTCAAAAAATAATTGTTCCTTTGAATGTATATCAATAATCATCTTAATTTCATCGTATTCATGATTTATAAACCCGTAAAGTCATTTGAACCTGTACGAGAACTTTTATTTTAACATGATATTGTAAAATACAATTGATATATAGTATTGCCGTTCAAAAGAAACCGTTCTAAAAAAAATTATGGAGAAATGTAAAAACTGAAATTTTGCAAATTATTGTAAAAGTTTAAATATCATAGATTAATGAAATATAATAGTTTACTACATTTTATTCCTTGCTTTTAATAGTATTAACATAGATAAATTAGGAAAAAATTATGCCGTACATTTTTGTGCAGACCATGTTTTTTAGGCTGACGAAAGCCACGCTACAATTTTAAGGGTACTTTATGGCCATCTGATACAATACGGCATTAACTTATTTTTGAAGAGAACAATTGATAATATGATAAAATCACTATGTCGTCTAATTGAACTGAAACGGTGTATAATATGTCCAAGAATTGAAACTGTCAATCCCAATATCATCAGTTTTATATACTTTTTGTTTAATATATACTTCAAACATTATTCATACATACATATAATTGATTTGTTTCATTGTAATGATGTGAATAAATAATACAATCATTTTTTAGAAAAATTCGATATATTTAATGACGATAATAAAAATATGGTTTTTCTTTCAATTATTCAGTATCGGAATCAGTTGCTGAGTTGTTATCGGAGTCAACGTCTTCATCGACGTCCGAATTATCTTCTCTATTATTTTCTGAAACATAAATATGTCTTTGTAAAAATCAAAGTCTTACGTACAAATTAAAGATTTATTTATATATTTATTTACCAATGACGTTATCATCTTCGCCTGATTCCTCATCCGGTTTCGTTATGTCACAGACTTTTTGGGGGCATTCCTCGGCGTGAAACCAATCGAAATCGTACCGACCGTCATTAAGAACCCATCCATAGTTTATTGGAAACAAGGTCGACGGTACTTGTTTGTAGGCATTACACCAAATCTGTGCTATGTAGGTACTTCTCTTCAGATGTTGCTCCAACTCCCGGAAACAAGGGGGAAACGACGTTGCTTCCAATTTCATATCTGTCTTTTTGAAAGCTTCATTACTACTTTTCGGCGTATAAATCCTTTCAAATATGATACACCTTGCTTCGTTGACTGTTTTTCTTGCTTTCACGTTGTATAATTCTTCCTTTATATATAATTTCTTTGAACCAATGAAATTGTACGGCACATGAAAAAGTATTATCTATGTATAAAATACTTTCAAAATAAATTTATTTCATGTTGTGTCAAATCACCCCCTGGACTACGGGAAGAGAGGGGATTGCAACTCTCGATTTTTTCCCCTTTTCGCATGATTTTTGTACGGCGTTGCGTAATAATCGATTAAAAGCAGTATTAAAATAGTATGACACAGATGCCGTACAAAATCAAATGACCAAATTTACCCCGGCAATTGTCGGAAAATTAAAAAAAAAATCCGACTTTGTGGCGCACCATTTTTGTACGGCACTGTGCGTTTTCTTATTATTTTTAATGGATCTATTGGTGGTAAGAATGCCGTACAAAAATATATGACCAAAATGTACTCACTCTACCTGTACTTTCGAATTCTCGTCTGCAGTCAGTTGGACAGCTTACAAGTGACGGCATAGTGCTGAATCTTATTATTTTATGCTCTTCTATCGTTCTAGATAGGTCCCCTGGTGGTTCAAATGACCCATCAATTTTTCAACATGGGCCTGTAGTCTACAAGTTTAGTTATGTCGTTGTGCAATACTAGGAAGCCTAAAACTAAACACGAGAAATTGCTTTTGGAACCAATACATAAAAGGGGTAGAACTTGAAAAAAAGCCCTCAATAAAAGGCTTTTTTTGTTGCTACTTGTATCACTTTTTACCATATTATCTCCGAAACTATAAAAATAGAAGAATACTTGAATTGGACTAAAAATTCGTAATTTTTTGCTGATCCTTTTATTAAAAAAAAACAATAAACACAGGTAGGCCTAATATCCGTTGTTGTACAACGGGTAATAAATAGGCACTAAGGTTTTGCTGGATCTAGTTCTAGCCGTAAAGATCGGATTTGGTCTGGACACTTGTAGCTACAATAATTAGTTATAACCGGTTAAAACTAAACGTAACCGCACTTCGGGTTCTAGCTGTAACATAATTATGTACCATAATAATATTAAATTATAGCATCGGAGAATATCTAAAAGTAAAAATTAACTAAAATCTTATTTACTTGTGTAAATGAGTACCTACGCCGCTAGCCAAAACACGTGTTGTCGTTGTATGTACTTTAGATATAATATAAGAGTTTTTATACTTACATGTCCATTATGTCCTTTATTAAACCATTGCTGAACATCGTATTCCTGAAAAAACAGTTTCAAATAGGTATTATTAATTGGATAGTCAAACATAGCTTAGATATTCATCCACTAGATATCTAATAAGCATTAATATTGAATGAGAAATATTCATTTAACTTGCAGGCTGCATAGGATAAATTAAATGAAAAAGTTTTTATTCAAAATAGAATTATGAAAATTAGTTTTTGAACGTCAGAAATTATATATGGGTATCACCGGTTCAACCCTTTGAGGGCCCCCAATATCATTCAAGCCTGGTCAAATTGGCCAAATTCAATTGAGAGCTGCTCTTTGTACCCGTTTTATAATAAGAGGAGAGAGAAAAAGCTTGAGGAGGAGGCGCCTTTGCGTATGAAAAAAGAAGCGCCGCTTGTAATCTCATCTCTTTGCACTCGCATTACGTTGTTAGTTGGTGATGGCGTCAATTCCAGAGGAGACTGACTAGCCAGATAAGTTAATGACTCTGGAGCACGAAAGAGGGAACGTTGACACTCGCTTTGCTTAATATCCATTAAGGAAGGATACGGATTTAAATTCGGATTAAAATCCCACCGATGTCATGTATGTATACCTACTAAATTTTATAAAGAGGAAAGATTTGTTTGTTTGCTTGCCTCCCAATCTTTATTTCTACTTAAATATTTTTTTTCGTTTTATTATACGATATCTAGTGATTATGTAACATGTTTGCATCATGCACTATCAGTATCGTCTACCAGTTGTATAATAATGCTAATTTACTAGATTAGTAATTCTTGTGTTAGCATCATTACGTTAGTTGAGTGGTGCGAAATTATATATAGATATGTTATAACGTTTTAATTATATTATGTAGACGCGTTGACTTCCCATCACACTTTTATAACATATTTAAATATAAACATGAATGTTTGTCTGTATGTTCTTTATAGAATCGTAAACAATTGATCATGTGATAATCTTTAGCAGTTGTTATGCATGAGCCCACAAAGGTTTGTGAGTTGGTACAAAGTTTTGACAGATGGCGCCACGCGTAGCACCGCACGCAGAGTACTAGTTTGTCTACGTAACATAACAACTTCCGAGTTTGATATAACGTTAAGGCGCTGCTTTCCAATTGAGACTTGCTTATTAGTTAATTTTGCGGGGAGGGCGCTCGAAAATAGAGACAATATTTTGAACAATATTAGGTATTTTATAAAAATAACCATAGGTACGTTTTTATAAAATAGTGGTCCGTGAATTTCTTCGATTACTTATTGGGAATAAAAACTTATATAATTTGTGAAAATAACTTTGAAAATAGTTATTGAATAGTATTGATTCATAAATCGACGAAAACCTCAAAGATAGTGTTTTTTCATTAAAGTTTAATATTTTTTTTCAATCGGGACTTTTTTTTAAATTGTGTTACTCTGACCAAAGCACGATGCCGTATTTTGTTAATATTAACCACATATAAAAAACCGGCCAAGTGCTAGTCCGGCTCGCTCACCGAGAGTTCCGTAATCCAAACGTAATGCATGGTTTTCAATTATTGTAACTTTACGCCTGCCGTTCAAGTTGGCAAACTTATTTATACGGTTGCTCACACATTTAGTAGGCAACAAATTACAATTATAAGTTGATAATGGTTTTTTCAATGGTCTACATATAATTTAATAGTTTTCAGATTTATTCCAATATATGTGCAATAAGTTCTTACTTCTTGCCAAATATCACAACTCTAGGTCAACGGGAAGTACCCGATAGGTTTTTTTGTGTGTGTTTGTGTTTGAAGTACATGTTTCACTTACCGAGTCATATTCTTGTCCATAGGTGTGCCACTCCCACGACGGTTGGCTCTGTTAAGGAAAATCACCAATATAATTATTGCAGATATAAGACAACCTCGCATAAAGGTGTTAAGAGATAAGAGCTGGTTTCACAGGTAAAATGTTGTACCAGGCAATTTTTTACTACGACGGCCGTCTATATAGATACTAGCCATCTGTACAGGACATAAGCAACCAGATACAATGGCACTTTCTATTACCTCATTTTCATATTGAGACATCAGTGTGACAACATGAACGGAGATAATTCAAGCGCAAGATCCACGGTTTACCGTGCTGCCCGAGGCACTGGGGTGTACAATAACCCAGTTCCTGACTCTGGATTGTTATTAGAAATTGAAAAATCCCAAAAAAAGGTTTTGTTTCGACGCGGGATTCGAACCCGAAACCTCAAGTCTGTGGTTGAACATACCTACCACTGACCACGAAGCAGATGACTGAATTAACTTGACTGGACTATTAATGATAACAGTCAGATTATTTTTTGGTACTTCATGTAACTAGTCCATACTTAGCTCTTGACTATCACTTATGTTACTAATTAGCTTACATGGCCTTTCATATAGATCTGTAAAAGCAGTCCTAATTCTTGTAATTAATAACAATTATTATTAATACATACAAAGTAATATTTTTAAAACACGCTCATTTACTTTTATTGTTTAATTTATAAAAGGACACCAAGACTACAAGTATTTATACACTAAAAACAGTATCAAAAAGTAATTCTGATGTGCACTCTTGCAGATGACGCAATATTCAACACTTTATTTTATATTTTGTGATTCATTGTTTATAAACATGTTGTAGAAACTTTTAACTAATTTTCTTCCACCACATATTACTTTAATTACAATAGAACCGGTTATCGGTTTTGGTAACACAGCATAGTCAGGTATCCAGATATGAACCGAATGGAACAATTCGAGAGACGCCCTAATTTATTATTATGGCGCTACCAATTTACTACTTTTGTTTTGATTTCATTGAGGCATATACTGTGATTATTACTCTACGAGGAGATTAACAAGAGATCACTGATCAATTCTCTTATGTTGTCTGAAGGTTCATCGAATGATATTGGCCTAAAATTTGTCATCAGCATATAAAACGTGGCAATCATCAGCATATAAGTGAAAAAGAGAAAATAAAGATTTTGTGATAGTCTTCCCATCTTCCCCTCTTCTCTTTGCACACTATATGTGCAAACAGAAGAGGGGAAATGAGGCCACCTTGATGAACCCCAGCAAAAATATTAGCCCAACTCGAGAAATAAAAATAAAAATAATAAATGAAATATTGCAAGTAGTGTTAAAACCCGTCAACTGGTGTTATGTTGAGAGTTGGCAGAATGCTCACAAGAACAAAATATGATCAACCGAGTTAAAGGTGTTGCTGAAGTCGAGGAAGAAGAGAGAAGAAACTGTTTTTGATCATAGCCAGCAAATTTTGTTAGTAATTGTACGTAAGCCTGGCCGAAAGACTTTATTTATTTTACTAGATAAAAGAAGTAAGTTATTTGTGAACCCAGTCATTCTTATACTATAGACAAAATAGAAATAGGACGATTCGGATATAGGTTTAGATTTCTAGCTAAAAGTGTTGTCTTTTCATATATCTGGAAACGCACACTCATGAGAAGATATCGACAAAATGTAAATTTTGACGTCACTTACAATGAATTCATTAAAATGGAAAGGAGGAAAATTGAGTATTTGATGCGAGGGCATTCATTTCACATATTTAATGTTGGCATGAAAATTAAGTGAAGAGATATAAAATTGATTTAAACAGTATAATACAAGTATTATATATGCTATATAATATTATTTACTGTACAATGTATAAAAGAATTAATATTCCTGCTAATCCTAAGTTTTTTGAAAAACTTAAACTTGAAGGATCGCGTTTTCTTGACCGATTCAATGTAACTGCGCGGAACTTTGCATATCGTATAACAGTGATTTCTTATTTACATACACAATGTTTCATAGAATCTGTTTTCTTGTACTTAGCATTCGCTTTCTTTCTTTTTATGTATAATTTAATATTCTCTGAAAACCAAGGAGCTTGTAGATAATTTATAAGGGTTTTAATTAGCCTATATTTGTCCTTATATAGCCTTATATTTATCTACATAGACATACATATACAATAGATTTAACTGATAAATAATTATTTTTATTTTCTCGTCTAAATATGGGGCATCAAATAGCCGGGACCTGCCTGACTTGAAGTTATAAATAATATTCATATTAACAGAATTAAGATAGAGAAGGAGTTTTGATTCATGCTTAAGAGGGCTTACACGATAAGATAAGAAAATATTGCAGTTGATACTATACGCCTATGCTTAGTAACAAAGGATAAGATCAAGTAAAGAAGGAATACAATTTTAAATGAAGTAGTAAATTGAGTATCTTGACCATGAAAGCATTTACCACAATAATATGCACTTGCATGTTGTAAATGGTGATAATGGTGTCTAGTTTTTTACACGTGTTGTCATTTTTAAGCACACATATATTGAAATCCCCAATTATTATCGTATACGAGTAAGAAATATTGAAATAATTCCGTAAGTTCACAAAAGTGTCAAAATAATCTGTACCTTTCGGTTACTGCGGACGTTCATTGACGCTTCAAAAACACGCAGCGAACACGTGGTCGGTACCGGGAGATTTAAGAGATGGACGATACACAACTCCTGGAAGAATTTCAGAGCGGGACAACATTACTACAATCGAGCTTTTGCTTTTCAGGCGTTAATGTGAATTACGTTTTTCTTAACCTCTTTAAAAGTAACATCTAAAGTATTTTGAAGTGCTACTTCTGCTATTAAAACATTGCTATCAGAACTGCTATCTGACGCAAGGGAATCAAAATCATTTGTGCACTAAATTTATAAAAACTGTCATTGCTATCGGAACTGATATCTGACACAAGAGAATGAAAATCATCTTGTCTTTTTATTTGTAGTAAATTTGGACTTGCACAACTGCAAAGGTCATATCGCTCACATGATATCGCCTCAAAGTGACAGCTATGCTGTCGCTTTTCAGGCAATAGGTACATAGATTTTCTGTAGCCCTTGGAGGAGAAAGAAAAAGAAGGAGAGCAAGGCATCTGCATAGATGTTATGCGGATGTTTATTGGCGTCACTAATTAATTAGTCACCATCATGTCTCGTGGGGTTTGTGAGTTTCTGGAGATGGAGATCCGCTGAAAAGAGGGATGGTTTTCAGCGTCGATACTTATCCAAAGGCTCTCACTAGTTTTTGTCCCCATTATATGTTGTAATGTTCAAGAAATCCTTTTTTTTATTGTGACCTTGTTGACGGTTAATAAGACTCAAATTACCTTTAACGCGCTGTATCGTGTCAATCCAAGTTTAAGCAAGCGAAACTGGTAAAAAGAGAGACAAAAGTGCGTGCTCACACCTGAATGTTTTCCATCGGCATGCGGCAGAAAATGTTTTACTTACTTGTAGCATAATTTAAATAAAATATGTCAATGTTAATAATGTTAAATTATTATAAAAGGTATGGTACATAATAAAAAGTTATTTTTATATGAGAAACAGGTTTGGTATTTTATTTAAGTACCTGCACAATGCTGCCGTACGGTCCGTAGTTCCATCCGTTGTAATGATGTGAATGCACGGAAAACGCTGCAAAGGAATAGAATAATCATTTGATTTATTTAAATTAAAACATTTTTCTGCACTGTTATTTATACTGTTTCTTATTCTGAGACAAATACACGGTAAATATAAAATAAAATACTCAAAACAAAAAAAAACACATTAAGTTTAAAATTACAATGGTTTTTAAAATGAGCAAATCCTATAATGTTGAACAATTCTCCCTTTTTCGCACAGTACTCTACCTACTCAGAGCCAGTCAGTGCCGATCGGTGCACCAAAAAATCAAATGAAAAAAGCTTATGTAAACAAACGACTTTTTTGCATACTTTTTTATTTTATTTGACACAGCCAGAATGATGTATTTTAAATAATAATTCGAAGCTGCTATAGTTATCTCTTTGCTGATAATAGTAAAACCTTCCAAATTCATCAAGGCTTCGCTGCAAAAATGCAGTTCAAATGTTATAAAGTTTGTTTTGATATTACGACAAATACACGCCTGACCTTCAACTTAATTATACCTATATTTTAAATTAAATTAATTATATTTTGTTTTAAAAGGAACCTTTCTTATATCTCTAAGTTTATGTATACAAAGTTTCATGTTGATCTGTTGAGTAGTTTTGGCGTAAAGCGTGACAAACAAACTCACATTCACATTTATATTAATTTGTAGTAAGATTTATCTTAATTTTTTATACTAACCAATATTATAAACGTCTTTCGCATTTATAATAAATCTGTATGAATGTTTTTTACTCTTTCAGTCAAAATCTGTTCAGATTTCAATAACATAAAAAAATATCTAGACAGTGATAATTAGTTTTCTGGGAGTAGGCACTACGCGGATTTAGCTGTTAGTTAGTAATATTTTATTAACCAAGTTATTCACATATGAATATACAAATAACATACACACATACAAACAAGACAATACAATGTTTTAATTCTATATTATTATTATAAGAAAGACCTTACCAAAAAATGTAATAAGCACAAACTTGTAAATCATTTTCAATGCTATTATAATGCAGTTCTATTTCGAATTATTTTATTTTTGTTTTAAAATGCTGGCGTCCTATCAACGTGTTGTCCTGATACAAAATGATTAAGAACTAAAAGGTTTTCCTTGACATTTTGTACTCTGCTATTTAAAGCTCAAAATATCTCTTAACGATACAATTATTTTTTTACGCGTACAAGCTAGCAGTCGGTTATTGGCACTAGCAGCAACCTATTGTTGGCTAACGACCGCCGGTAAATATTTGTATACAATTATTATGCAGGTGTGATGTTTTCCTTTCGTCTTTTTCCCTGAAATACTCACAATCCGCATAAAAATCTGTTAAAATATCTGATAAATTGTGTGATGTGTATGTAACTTTTTTTGTTCTCGCTGGGACAAAAAATAAAAAATAAAATGAAAAAAGCCAGTAGTAGACTCATAGAATTCCACTGACGACCTCCGGCACGTACACCGAAGTGTCGTTTTGTGACGTCCGCCCCAGAATGGGGAGAAGGAAATCGAGGGACAGGAGGTCAAAAAATAATTTGTAGGGTGCGAAGTGTGCGCACCTGAAGGTAGTAATCCAACCCTATGACAGTAGGGTGCGCACACCCGCGATTCGGCCCGTAAAACAGTGAGATTGAAAGGGCCACGGGATGGTGGAAGGTCCTGTCCTCTCTGGGGAATGCATTTCGGCATACTCCTGGGTTAAGGAGGTCACAGCATTTGCACCTTTCGTTAATATTTAACTTTGATATTCGATATAGAGATATATTTTATCTACACTAATGTTGTAACATTCTACTTATGTTTTCAATACTTGACTTATAATAACTACTGTTATAGCTCAGACAACAAAAAACTCAATTTAAGCAATTTGACATGATGTTATAATATCCAAATCGATATCGTAAAATCTCATTATAACACTGTGTGAGAGCGAGAGAGAGAGAGTGAGTGGTGAGACAGCCTTATGTCAAAATCCTAACAGCGCGCGTCCGCTCCTGATTGGCCCTGCGTGGCTGCAGCTGCGCTCTCATTGGTTCAATGCCAGCTTGCAAAGGATTTGCGAGAATGAGACAAAGCTCTACAAAAAAATGAAAGCAAAAATGAACGCCACAGACAACGAATAATCTACTGTTTAGTAGAAATTTAAAAGTAAAGTCATGTGATTTTTTAACATTATATTTCAACATTGAACCTAGTAAGTATTTTATTAACATTGAATTATAAAAAGTATATATTTACGCGCCGCAATTTTTGCAATCAAATTAAAGTATTTAATAAAAATATTTATCTTCAAAGAACATTACATTTTAAATCGTCGGTAAAGTAGCCGTCGCCTCGTCGGTCAAACAGTCGTCGGTCCAACAATGAATGTGGCAATACGCGTGAATTTAATGTTTCGCAATGTTTGATTAATTGATTAATTGCATTAGTGAAGATAAAGCAGTGTATGCAACTGCATATAACACGGGTACTAAAAGACTCGTGAGGTACTATTTTGAAACTCGCTTCGCTCGTTTCAAAAATTCACACTCGTGTTTTAATACCCTTCTTTAAATGACAGTTGCATAAACTACTATTATAATTTTTTTTTAATTATAGCAAAGGCAAACGTGCTTTCGGAATCTTTTGAGTGCAACTTATATGTATAATTGATATGCAGGTGTTTTGCACTAATTTGCCTTCTCTTTCATTCGGCAACGGGAAACTCACAAACCGCATTATACGCGACAGGGCAGCTGTTACGTAGCGGTAGTATCGATTGAGTGAGAGAGATGCGCTGCCCTCCTTTCTCCTCCCACCTCCATGGGCCACCGGCTATTTACACACCGCACGCGACAGCACAGCTGTTACTTTACGCCGGTATCGTGTAAGCGAGAGGTACCTCCCCGGTCGTGCCGGCCCAATGCATGCAGTGTGGCACTACCTCTTACTAATCCCCTCTGATCTTAGCCTTGTTTTCGTTCTTGGCTTAAACATTTTAAGAATTAAATACAATCAGATCCAGATGTTTCTATTAGTTTTTGCACACGGCCCGTGTGCAAATTTAAAACTATACAAATTGTTGAATGACACTATAAGTGATCCACTGGCATTCACCGACTCCCCGCCACTTTAACCAAGTCAAAACAAATTAACAAGTCCAAACATATTTAGATTGTTATATTTACTAGTACCATAGACACCTCCCACCTCCTTTATCAGATCCGGGATAACATCTGGGCTTAATTTTTTGCTAAATTAAACAAGCACTGGGATACAAACAAGCGATTAGATTCATTGTTTTATTACTAAGCCATTAATTAATTATATTATTGGTAGTTACGTCTATTGGGTTAAATAATTTTGTAATCTTAAGTCTGTTTAGAGGTTTTGAGAAGTTTGGATGAGACAGGGTTTTCGAGTTGTAATGCATAGCTGTCTGCGGTTGAATTTCTACGTTAATTGGTAAAACTTCATCAAGAACTGGTATCACCTCCGTGCTGACGATGGGGTAGCCTTTACTTAAAAATATTAAAACAAGCCTTTGGGCTTGCAGTAATTTACGTCAGGTTGTGCCATTAGTAGCCTTGTCTGACCATACTGAAGATACGTAGTATAAGGTTCCTAGATGAGTCGCATTGTATAAAATTTTCAAGGTCTTAAATCA